>CM062297.1:595838125-595909301 GCA_031216915.1 Pictodentalium vernedei
GTTTAGATTGTCGAGTAGCAGGTATCAGCCCGCAATAGTCATAAGTGTAGGTTAATTGTATTGTGCGTATTAACCCTTTGAAGCGTCAGACTGATTGCGTTCTGAGTAGTTTGTTTTGCTGTCGAAGCATCGTAATACCGACTGGAGATCGATGTGAGTGACAATTTCGCCCTAGCACAAAAGGGGCATTTGTGAACCGTGAATTCAACCAGGAACGGTGAATATTTCAATAGGACTTTCACGGAGGACTTTCAAAAGGCACATAAGGTATGAGTAGACAATATCTGACCCAAATCAGAAGTACGGTGGCTTTATAGATGACGAACATTGCTGGTCGGAACCCTCCGACAGCCAGAGGTACAGTTACACGCAGACGTTGACATTTGAGTCTAAGAGGATGAAGCTCTTATGGCGAGCTCACAGTAATAACATTTCAGATTTGTGAAGCTCTTATGGCGAGCTCACGGTAGTAACATTTCCAGTGTGTAGACCATACTGCCAGTACAGAGCTATAGAATGACTATATGATTGTTGAGCATTATTTAACCCTAGCAACTAAATTTCTGTGAAAAGAATCGAATTATTGATTGTTGAAATATTGAAACGGATTTATTTTTATGTGTCAATAAAAGAATCGTTGTTACTTTAAATCATGCTTTCCATTATACAGCCTGAAGTGATTAGGAATCACACCTAACGGAAATCGAACCTATTTCAGGCCAATTTGGCAGAGAAGGAATCACGGCGTCGGTCTAACTCAGCTCCCTGCGCCGAGTTCGCGACACTTGGATTCCGATCCTCTACGTTGGTCTAATTTTCCCGCAACTTCATCAGCGGGACTAAATAACCCCACGTCAGCCCAGGCCTTACGGGGCCTCAGGAGTCCCTGGCATTGATTGGCGAGCGCTAACCAGGATATTTCTAAAAGGTAAAAAATGGCTATATGGAAATTTTGTTTTATTTTAACGGCGGTTCTGTTTATGTTTTGACGCGTTCGGTCAGCTGATGCCGTTCAAGGGTTTAATATCGCAATACAGTAGTCCCCAAGAGGATACTTAATAGCCACTATAACTGTGGTAGGTTTCAGAATATTTGGGGCGTTTAAATACGTTAAATTACACAGGTAAATTAGGATTAATTGCCATATTTTTTTTCTTTCTTTCTTTTCCTTCTTCATTCTTTCTGACGAGTGTTGAAGATAGAAAGAAAAAATCAAAATGGATGTTGTTACACCTCTCACCCAACTGGTATCATTAGGCAAGGAAATGGGCCTTGAGGGAGCCGAACTTCAGAAGTTCGTTAAAGATGAGCAGAAACGTGAGGCTAAGGAGATTGCCTTACGTAATGGTGCGAGGGAGAGAGAAGCCCAATTAGAACGAGAGAGTGAGAAAGACGCAAGAGAGGCGAGGGAGAGAGAAATATTCAATTAGCAAATGAAGCGAGAGAGAGGGAAGCCCAATTAGCAAGGGAGGCAAGGGAGGCACAACGAGAGCTCGAACAACAGAGGCACGAGAGAGAATTAGAGCTCCTCGGAGCAAGGGCCGATGTGGAGAATGAAAGTCGGCGCTCAGGGGATGGGAGTGCAGGGGTAGCAATTCATGACCCACGCCCCCACCTCGCTCATTTTAATGAAAACACAGATGACTTGGACCCGTACTTGGAGAGGTTCGAGCGTTTTGCCTCCAGTCAAATGTGGCCAGAAGACACATGGGCTATGTGTTTGAGCCCTTTGTTGTCAGGTAAAGCCCTCGAGGCTTATACCAGTATGCCTCCAGCACTTCTTAACGACTACAGTGAGCTGAAGAATGCCATCCTTCGGAGATACCAGCTCACTGAAGAAGGATTTCGGACCAAGTTCCGAGAAATTAAGCAGGAGAAGGGAGAAACAGTACCTCAGTATTTTGCCCGAGCTAGACGGTACTTTGACCGCTGGACTGATCTCGCAGAAGTGAATGAGTCATATGGAGCCCTGCGAGATCTATTTCTCCGGGAGCAGTTTTTAACTACATGCTGCAAGGAGTTGGGCCTGTTCATCAAGGAAAGGGGTCCGCCCACCTATGATGAGATGGCAACTGTGGCAGAACGCTACATCGAGGCCCACGGTGGGAGTGTAAACGCACCCAAATCGGCTAGGGGTAGGACAAACGGGTTGGCAATGGCACCTGTAAGGCAACACCACCCCAAACGGCCTGCGTCGCAGGCCAGCCGGAATGGGAACGCCCCCAAAGACACAACTTGTTTCATCTGCAACAAGCGGGGACATATTGCCAGGGACTGCTGGCAGAAACAGGTTAGGACCACTGGGAACGTTAGACCACCTCAGCAGGGGTCGGGAACGCAGCACCAAGGGGTTGGAAGCAAGGTGACTGCGTAGATCCAGGGCCCAGTAGACAGACGGCAGCGTTCTGTCAAACTATCGGTCCAGAACACAGTCCCCTCCGGGAATGTATACAAGAGGGAGAATTAAGGCTGGAAGGCGGGAAGGTTGTCCCGATAATAAGTGGCATGTGAGAGAGGCTCACAACTTCGCAGGAGAAGGTTAATATGCCAGTGTATCCAGGATATGTGGGACAAAGGGAGATCCGTCTGCTCCGGGATTCTGGGTGCTCCTCTGCAGCGGTTAGAAGGCAACTGGTTGACGACAAGCAATTGTTGGGGCGCGACCATTTGTGTATTTTGATAGATGGGACCGTTAGAAGGTTCCCCATCGCGAGGATAACGGTAGATACCCCATTTTATTGTGGCGAAGTGGAAGCCATGTGCATTGAATCACCTGTGTATGACCTGATCATAGGTAATATCCCAGGGGTGAGGGCAAGCCCTGATGAGTTATGGTCCAGGGGTAGGGGGCCAAGTGAGGGCCCAACGAGGGCAAAGGAAGTTCAAGTCGGTGGGCAAGGGTCCCCGGTGGATGCACTCGGTAACGTACCGAGTAAGGAAGGGAAGGTTCCCAGGGGGAACCAGTCCGATGGTCCAGGGGATGGCCCCTACACGACGAAATGTCGGAAAGTTTCAGGAGGGACGACTCCTGTCCAATTAGGGAGAAGGGGCCGCAGGCGGTCCAGGCTAAACGGCAAACGGCGAGGGAACCCAACGGGGTCATTGGGGAAAGACCCTCAAGCAAATTTATGTGGGGAAGTTGAGCGCCCCAAGAAGTCGGTGTCACCTGTGTGGAGAGGGGAGGCCAGACCCATGCAAATGGCTGGGCAAACTTCCACAGAATTGAGAGGGCACGGGTCAACACGAGTTGAGGGTGTTAAAGTGGATCGGACCGCTAAGGTGGGCGCCCAGGGGACCGAGGAAAGGGTCCACAAATCAAAGGAGAAGCATCCTAGGTGGCGGAGACCACGTAGAGAGTGCCGGGGGCGCACAGCGCCCAATGTGCGCAAGAAGTCGTCGCAGTGGACCGGGGGGTCGACGGCACAAGGGCCAAGGACGGCCAGTATCGTTCGAACGACGGTAATCGCCGGGACGAGTGAGCCTGGGGGATATAGCGCCAAGGGAAGCTCTTGGGAATGCGACAACGACAGGGTATGGGGACCCTGGTGGAATACCCGTAGAAATAACAGGGCGAGAAGTAGGGGTGTGTCAATGGTTACCCAAGGGGATACTGGGAACCGGGCCCTTACCAATGGTCGGTGGTTATAAAGAAGCAATAGTTGGGTGGCTATGGGCCTGGTGTCTGTGACGGGGGCTCCAGTCGCAAATATTTTTGTGGATGAGGTGATGAGTTTCGTAAACCCGGTGTTAAGGCCTGGAGGAAATTTTCTTATTTTAGTATTATTATTGCTCTGACTGCTGACTAGAGTTGGTTGTGAGTGCGAATGTGAGATACACTGCCCCGTCTGTCGCGTGTGCGTGGACGGGGAGCCTGTGTGTCGAGTTTTGTAAGTATGGGATGCACAAACCCGGTGTTAAGGCCCGGGGAAACCGCGCTTGTTTTTATTGACGAGAGTTTGTTGTGAGTGTGAGGCACACTAACCCCGTCTGTCGCAAAGGCGCGGTCGGGAAATCTGTGTGTTGAATGTGTGAGAGTGTGAGGCACAATTTTAATCCCCTGGTTGAGCTTTGCGAGGGTGAGGCTCAACATAATGCAGGGGTCGTTTGCCCCTTCACAAGACATAGGGGAATGGGAGGCGAAGTTACACTCCGTTGGAATTAACCCATCTGACGCAAAGGCGCAGACGGTTTTACTCGTCGGAGTGAGTGCCAAGTGAACTGTTTGCAAAATGGGCGAATGTGTATAAAGATGTGTATGTTTAAGTGTAAATATATAGTATTAGAGAGAGAGAGAGAGAGAGAGAGAGTGTTGCAAATCTAAGGATAAGGTTACTCTCCATATGTAAACCCGCAAGACGGGAGCAAGTGGTGGCGTGTGTGCCGTGGGAATCGACATGGCCGACGCAAGAGCCCGGTCATGAGTCCCACGACCACTAGGGTACAGTTTCGTAGCCTTGAACATGATGGGTAGATTGTAAAAAGTTGTGAGAGGCGAGCGTGCGTGGCTTTGCCCCTTGTGTTTTAGAGATACACAGGGTGTTTCTCTCGGGAAGGGAGTTGTCAGGGCAAAGCCAGCCTAAATATAGGGGCAAGGGGCCTCATATTTAAAGATATTGTAAGTTCAAAATATATTCCGCTTCAAGGCGAAAAACCCACGTGAATTTCACTTCTCTGTAAAGCTGGGCATGGAAAAAACACACGTGGTGTATATCCAGCTTCAGCGCAGGGACCCAGGGGAGAAACGGTATGTTAGATAAGGTCTAATCTCATTTAATTTATACAGTAGTCGCGAGTCTTACGAGACGTAATCGGTTGGTGGCAAGATATCGTCACGGCCAATTGAGAAACGAGATTCTAAAACGATAGAAATGTCTATCGTATCGTCACCTGATCATTAGGTAGCAATAATGGCAAGAACGAATCGGTTTTCTCGACAAATGAAATGACCGTTAAGTCACGCGCGAGATGACTTGTATTGATTCTGTCTCGATATATGTCATCTCCCACCGTTTTGACAGGTGGACAGATGAGCGTCGGTCCACCTGACAGTTTAGGGTAAAAAGTATATATACCTTGAAGAGCAGAGGATTAGACACACACTTGGGGTCACACACACGTTGGTGAAGTCCAGGACAGGCGAACTCTGTTTCCTGGCATAGGGGTACCTTCGATCACAGGACCCTGAAACGGCTGGAATCGCCAGAGAGGGCATTCTACGATTGATTTAGCTTAAGGTTGATAGGCGGCTGAGTGCCAAATTCGTTGAGAAGGCAAAAACCCAGGTGGAACGTTAAAGTTTAGATTGTCGAGTAGCAGGTATCAGCCTGCAATAGTCATAAGTGTAGGTTAATTGTATTGTGCGTATTAACCCTTTGAAGCGTCAGACTGATTGCGTTCTGAGTAGTTTGTTTTGCTGTCGAAGCATCGTAATACCGACTGGAGATCGATGTGAGTGACAATTTCGCCCTAGCACAAAAGGGGCATTTGTGAACCGTGAATTCAACCAGGAACGGTGAATATTTCAATAGGACTTTCACGGAGGACTTTCAAAAGGCACATAAGGTATGAGTAGACAATATCTGACCCAAATCAGAAGTACGGTGGCTTTATAGATGACGAACATTGCTGGTCGGAACCCTCCGACAGCCAGAGGTACAGTTACACGCAGACGTTGACATTTGAGCCTAAGCGGGTGAAGCTCTTATGGCGAGCTCACAGTAATAACATTTCAGATTTGTGAAGCTCTTATGGCGAGCTCACGGTAGTAACATTTCCAGTGTGTAGACTATAGTGCCAGTACAGGGCTATAGAATGACTATATGATTGTTGAGCATTATTTAACCCTAGCAACTAAATTTCTGTGAAAAGAATCGAATTATTGATTGTTGAAATATTGAAACGGATTTATTTTTATGTGTAAATAAAAAAATCGTTGTTACTTTAAATCATTCTTTCCATTATACAGCCTGAAGTGATTAGGAATCACACCTAACGGAAATCGAACCTATTTCAGGCCAATTTAGCAGAGAAGGAATCACGGCGTCAGTCTAACTCAGCTCCCTGCGCCGAGTTCGCGACACTTGGATTCCGACCCTCCACGTTGGTCTAATTTTCCCGCAACTTCATCAGCGGGACTAAATAACCCCAAGTCAGCCCAGGCCTTACGGGGCCTCAGGAGTCCCTGACATGGATATGGTTGAGGAATGTATTGAGATGGTCCCCAGTGTTTTCATAACCTCTCTTTGTCAGGCAAACTTTTTCGTGATAGTCAAGGAAAGCATGTACCCCTTAATTTTCATGATGTTTTCGTGTACTGTCTACATGTAAATGACATGTGTAGTGCATACAATCTTCATTTCAACACAAACCCTTGTGATTTAATGACAGAATATGGCAAATGTAAGAAGACATTTGTCTGAAGCAGAAATGTGGCGGGCTGTAGGGATGGTGGAGCAAGGGGCTACCTATCGTCAGGTTGGTGAAGCCCTTGGTGTGCACCATACGGTGATCGGAGCCTGGGCAAGATTTCAGCAGTATGGCACACCAGTAAAGAACTCGACTCCATGAAAGTGTTATGAGGATTTATTTGGTAACATGGATTCAAGTTTTATTAACAGTAATAACATAAATTGAACATGACAATAAAATACATGGAATTGTATTAAACTGGCGACCAGAGTACAGGCGTTCTTTGTGGGTACACGCCAGATGTTCTGTTGACAATATTAGGCATGCCTTTGCAGGCCAATATTGTCAACAAGCAAGTAAAATTGTAGGATTTGTTGATGGATGGAACAATAACTTTCAGCAGTATTCCTGGGATGTTGGTGTTCGAACTGTCCAACAAATCATAACATGTACCTGGTGAGGCTCCCCGGATATCTGGGATGCTGAGTTGCAAAATTGCACAAGTCACCAGATCATTCTGTCGGTTAACTGATGCACGGCAGGATATTATTTTATAGGAGATATTCCATGGACTGCATGCAGAGTAACCGACAGTTTGCATGGCAGTAATAGAGTCCACAAAATGGCGACCGCCACGTCAAGGGACTTTCCCTAAATTCTCCAAAACTCAGGGAGAATTTGCTGACGGTCGTCACGTACCCCAGGTATTGCATCAGAAATTTGGTGTACACTATGATAAGCACCAATTTCTGACTGCTTAGAAAAGTTAAAGTTGTCTATGGGCTCCTGACGAACACTAAACGGTCTACAAGGAGAACCCTGGATGCCGCCACTGCTATTGAAGGAATGAACTTTGTTGTTTGATACAATTTACATTTTTATGCCAGAGACAACGACAGGTTAGTCGCGAGTTTGTTAATAGAATAAATGATTGATTTATTAAAATAGTAGATAATTTGAATCTGGTCTTCGTTCTGATGTACACGACAAGTTCGTGAACTTACCTACTGAACTGAACCTAAAATCTGGAGCCTGTGTCTGATCTCGTCTGGTAAGGAATCACAAAACGCCACGGGCTGGTGGAATCGCACAGAACTGCCAGTAAACACAACTCTTGGGGTCAGAATTTACGATCACAGATCGATAGACTTTTTACTTAATTTCGCAACACATTGACTGCACAGCGGTATATTGATGAGATCCTGGATGCCCACGTCAGATTGTATGCAGGTGCAGTGGGTGATAGATTCATTCTGATGGACGATAACGCTCGACCTCATGTTGCACATGCTGTCGGGGAGTACCGACAGAGGGAGGTGATTGAGTGTATGGACTGGCCAACAAGATCCCCTGACCTCAATCCAATTGAACATGTCTGGACTGAGTTGCAGCTTGCAATTTCATCCCGTCCAGTCCAGCCAAAAAGTATCCAGGAGTTGGGTGCCATACTGGCCCAAAAATGGAACACCATTCCATAAAGGACCACCAGGAACCTGATTGGGAGCATGAGAAGGTGTTGTCAAGCTGTAATTAATAGTAATGGGTCTCATACTCGATATTGAACCCATACCAGTTCGCTCCGTCAACTTTTTGGCAAATTGAAAAATTTCCTCTTTGCCAATAATATTTATTTTCAATGGTTATCGTATTCAAAAGCTAAAAAATAATGTCAAACACAACTAAAATCTTAATTTCTGTACTTAAATCATTAAAGATATAATTAAATAAAAAATATATAACTTTTCATTACAATATTTCAACTAAAACGTAAAACAGGTAGTTGTATATACTTGGTGCTTAGCAAACTTTGAGTAGTATATTTATTTTTTTCCGAAAATCTCGATTGATTATTTCTTGATCAGCACCAAACATTTTTACTAATCACTGACAGAACTTTAGGGGGGGGGGGGGGGGGGGGGGGTCTTCGGATCATATTTCTCGACACCGAAAACATATAGCTTATGTGCCGTATTTATTATTTGGAACTATAGCTTGTTACAGTAAGGAGTGACAGTCCATATTTCTTTAGGACTAAAATGGAAAGATAATTACATTTGATCGGCGATGTGGGGGGGGGGGGGGGGGGAGGCTGAAGGTGTATCTGTTCACCTACGGTTACTTTTATGGAAGATGTAAATCAAATAGTGTGAACGAATCTTTTTAAATGCGAACTTCCCACAGGCCATATCTTTCTCAGGATCTAGCAGGATCTCATGTTTACTTTCAACTGGAACTCCTGTCAAAGCGAACATATTGGAGTACTTTGGATAAGTGACGCGGGGAGGGTTAAACTTTTCTCTAATTGTACATCAATCACAAAGGGCATAAACAGAGCATACAACTTTTTTATGAATGAAAGGAGGATATATTACGATCATAGCTTTGACTTGCGTCAATGATTTGGAACATCAGGCCCAGGCGGGCCTACAAGTCAAACTTCTGCTGTGTGTCGCGTTATTTTCGATTTAAAGTGAAATTACAAATTATACAAGAATACTTTCTGAACATTCTCATCCTCAACACAAGTATGAGGTGGAAAAATAACGCTCTAAAAATCTTAGACCATTTGCATTAAATGTTGATGAGATCTGGAGAGGTAGCGTGTCGAGACCACGAATCTGTGGTCGAACTTCGAAATTGAATTCCACAAACAACCGAGCAGGCCTACAAAACTGTAGTTGCTCCGTCAAAGTTTCGGGTAACCGGACCCGATTCATACGTGCTATACTACGGTTGTGTAAGATAGTCCTTCACCTTTTCGAGAGACCAAAACTCTCAACTGGTTAAAATAGTGAGTGAGAGGCTATGGAAAAGTCAGTCATTGATACTGGGGACTCGGGGGACTGCGTGCTTTCTGATACCTGTACATTTTCAGATTTACAATTATTCATTGGTTTTTAAAGCTGCTTTCAGTCTGTAACTATATCATGGTCACCACACAAGTGGAATGTCAAGATTTTCAAGCCATTCTTACCTTTCATGCTCACTTTAGAGCGCACAATCCAGACTATAATTAACGAGTCATAATTCAACAATGAAACATAACTCGTTTACAAACGTAAACAAGCACTGCTCAAATTCTCGGTGTTTAATTTTTAATTTATTATGTATCATGAAAAGAGAATCCAATGACCGATTTCACGATATGTATACAAAAGATTTCTTGTGCAAGATTCTAACTCTGCAGCTTGATGTTTGCATCAACATTTTCTTGTTTCTGGACCATGCCCCATTGTTCCTATCCGACTAGACAGCCAGCGTGTGTGTATCGGCGCCACTGATTGGTTAGCAGAATGTGCTGATTAGCAGGATGCTGAATTAATATAGCATGATGCTTAATTATTTTAGTATGATGCTGAATTAATTTAGCATGATGCCGAAATAATTAAGCATCATGCTGAATTACGAGAGGATCATGCATTTCAATTCAGCATGATCCTTAATTATTTAAGCATCACGCTGTATTATTTTTCAACTCTTTTTGAATGATATATTGTTTGGTATGATTTCATGAATGCTGGATAAATAATTAAGCGTGATTCCTAAATAATTAAGCATGATGCTTAATTTACTAAGCATCATGCTGTATTATTCAGACAACATGCTATATTATTTTAGCATCATTCTATATTATTTATCATCATGCCTAATTATTTAAGCTTCATGCTTAATTCAAGGACTTGTGATTCCGTTCGAACGTCATACACACATTCAGAAAATAGTTCAAATAGAGATCACAAGATTCCAGTGTTAATTTTTGAAATCTCGAGAATATTTCTCTTCCTCTAGCGATTCCCTGCTTCTTCCACTGGTGGGAATAAAACTGCTTTTAATGATGTGAGCAACTCTAGACAACCTAGAAACTTTCTCGTGTTCTCTATTCCGAACCCACAGTTCTCTCTGGCTCATGCATCGAGGGTGACATAAACCACTCAAAGGGAATGCGAAATTTATTATGGGATAAACTGTCTACAAGTGACACTGGAATAGTCACAGCTTTAAAAGGAGCGTTGAAATGGGGAACGTTAGCTAATAAATGTGAATTTGAGCAACTCAGAACCATTGGCAGCCCTAGTGCCAATTTTGGGGTGAGCTTGGTGCCCAATTTTGGTAGCAATCTTCATGAATCTATTTGTGCCACCCCACAATGCAGTTTATTTGGCGAAAATCAGTTGATAAATGCGATCTGGAGCAACTCAGCACATTTGGGATCCTAGGGGAGCCTAATTTTGGGAGAGTCAGGTACCTAATTTTGGTGGCAATCTTCATGAATCTATTTGTGCCACCCCACAATGCAGTTTATTTGGCGAAAATCGGTTGATAGATGCGATTTTGAGCAACTCAGCACTTTTGGGCTCCTAGGGTGCCCAATTTTGGGAGGGTGAGGAGCCTTATTTTGGTGGCAGTCTTCATGAGTCTATTTGTGCCACCCCACAATGCAGTTTATTTGGCGAAAATCGGTTGATAAATACGATTTTGAGCAACTCAGTACTTTTGGGCTCCTAGGGTGCCCAATTTTGGGAGGGTGAGGTACCTAATTTGGGTGGCAATCTTCATGAATCTCTTTGTGCCACCCCACAATGCAGTTTATTTGCGAAAATCGGTTGATAAATGCGATTTTGAGCAACTCATCACTTTTGGGCTCCTTGGGTGCCCAATTTTGGGAGAGTGAGGTACCTAATTTGGGTGGCAATCTTCATGAATCTATTTGTGCCACCCCACAATGCAGTTTATTTGGCGAAAATCGGTTGATAAATGCGATTTTGAGCAACTCAGCACTTTTGGGCTCCTTGGGTGCCCAATTTTGGGAGGGTGAGGTACCTAATTTTGGTGGCAATCTTCATGAATCTATTTGTGCCACCCCATAATGCAGTTTATTTGGCGAAAATCGGTTCATAAATGCGATCTGGAGCAACTCAGCACTTTTGGGCTCCTAGGGTGCCCAATTTTGGGAGGGTGAGGAGCCTAATTTTGGTGGCAATCTTCATGAATCTATTTGTGCCACCCCACAATGCAGTTTATTTGGCGAAAATCGGTTGATAAATACGATTTTGAGCAACTCAGCACTTTTGGGCTCCTAGGGTGCCCAATTTTGGGAGGGTGAGGAGCCTAATTTTGGTGGCAATCTTCATGAATCTATTTGTGCCACCCCACCATGCAGTTTATTTGGCGAAAATCAGTTGATAAATACGATTTTGAGCAACTCAGCACTTTTGGGCTCCTAGGGTGCCCAATTTTGGGAGGGTGAGGAGCCTAATTTTGGTGGCAGTCTTCATGAATCTATTTGTGCCACCCCACAATGCAGTTTATTTGGCGAAAATCGGTTGATAAATGCGATTTTCAGCAACTCAGCACTTTTGGGCTCCTTGGGTGCCCAATTTTGGGAGGGTGAGGTACCTAATTTGGGTGGCAATCTTCATGAATCTTTTTGTGCCACCCCACAATGCAGTTTATTTGGCGAAAATCGGTTGATAAATGCGATTTTGAGCAACTCAGCACTTTTGGGCTCCTAGGGTGCCCGATTTTGGGAGGGTGAGGAGCCTAATTTTGGTGGCAATCTTCATGGATCTATTTGTGCCACGCCACAATGCAGTTTATTTGGCGAAAATCGGTTGATAAATGCGATTTTGAGCAACTCAGCACTTTTGGGCTCCTAGGGTGCCCAATTTTGGGAGGGTGAGGAGCCTTATTTTGGTGGCAATCTTCATGAGTCTATTTGTGCCACCCACAATGCAGTTTATTTGGCGAAAATCGGTTGATAAATGCGATTTTGAGCAACTCAGCACTTTTGGGCTCCTAGGGTGCCCAATTTTGGGAGGGTGAGGTACCTAATTTGGGTGGTAATCTTTATGAATCTATTTGTGCCACCCCACAATGCAGCTTATTTGGCGAAAATCGGTTGATAAATGCGATTTTGAGCAACTCAGCACTTTTGGGCTCCTAGGGTGCCCAATTTTGGGAGGGTGAGGTACCCAATTTGGGTGGCAATCTTTATGAATCTATTTGTGCCACCCCACAATGCTGTTTATTTGGCGAAAATCGGTTGATAAATGCGATTTCGAGCAACTCAGCACATTTGGGCTCCTAGGGTGCCCAATTTTGGGAGGGTGAGGAGCCTAATTTTGGTGGCTATCTTCATGAGTCTATTTGTGCCATCCCACAATGCAGTTTATTTGACGAAAATCGTTTGATAAATGCGATTTTGAGCAACTCAGCACTTTTGGGCTCCTAGGGTGCCCAATTTTGGGAGGGTGAGGAGCCTAATTTTGGTGGCAATCTTCGTGAGTCTATTTGTGCCACCCCACAATGCAGTTTATTTGGCAAATATCGGTTGATAAATACGATTTTGAGCAACTCAGCACTTTTGGGCTCCTAGGGTGCCCAATTTTGGGAGGGTGAGGTACCTAATTTGGGTGGCAATCTTTATGAATCTATTTGTGCCACACCACAATGCAGTTTATTTGGCGAAAATCGGTTGATAAATGCGATTTTGAGCAACTCAGCAGTTTTGGGCTCCTAGGGTGCCCAATTTTGGGAGGGTGAGGTACCTAATTTGGGTGGCAATCTTTATGAATCTATTTGTGCCACCCCACAATGCAGTTTATTTGGCGAAAATCGGTTGATAAATGCGATTTTGAGCAACTCAGCACTTTTGGGCTCCTAGGGTGCCCAATTTTGGGAGGGTGAGGTACCTAATTTGGGTGGCAATCTTTATGAATCTATTTGTGCCACCCCACAATGCAGTTTATTTGGCGAAAATCGGTTGATAAATGCGATTTTGAGCAACTCAGCAGTTTTGGGCTCCTAGGGTGCCCAATTTTGGGAGAGTGAGGTACCTAATTTGGGTGGCAATCTTTATGAATCTATTTGTGCCACCCCACAATGCAGTTTATTTGGCGAAAATCGGTTGATAAATGCGATTTTGAGCAACTCAGCACTTTTGGGCTCCTAGGGTGCCCAATTTTGGGAGGGTGAGGTACCTAATTTGGGTGGCAATCTTTATGAATCTATTTGTGCCACTCCACAATGCAGTTTATTTGGCGAAAATCGGTTGATAAATGCGATTTTGAGCAACTCAGCAGTTTTGGGCTCCTAGGGTGCCCAATTTTGGGAGGGTGAGGTACCTAATTTGGGTGGCAATCTTTATGAATCTATTTGTGCCACCCCACAATGCAGTTTATTTGGCGAAAATCGGTTGATAAATGCGATTTTGAGCAACTCAGCACTTTTGGGCTCCTAGGGTGCCCAATTTTGGGAGGGTGAGGTACCTAATTTGGGTGGCAATCTTCATGAATCTATTTGTGCCACCCCACAATGCAGTTTATTTGGCGAAAATCGGTTGATAAATGCGATTTTGAGCAACTCAGCAGTTTTGGGCTCCTAGGGTGCCCAATTTTGGGATGGTGAGGTACCTAATTTGGGTGGCAATCTTTATGAATCTATTTGTGCCACCCCACTATGCAGTTTATTTGGCGAAAATCGGTTGATAAATGCGATTTTGAGCAACTCAGCACTTTTGGGCTCCTAGGGTGCCCAATTTTGGGAGGGTGAGGTACCTAATTTGGGTGGAAATCTTTATGAATCTATTTGTGCAACCCCACAATGCAGTTTATTTGGCGAAAATCGGTTGATAAATGCGATTTTGGGCAACTCAGCACTTTTGGGCTCCTAGGGTGCCCAATTTTGGGAGGGTGAGGAGCCTAATTTTGGTGGCTATCTTCATGAGTCTATTTGTGCCATCCCACAATGCAGTTTATTTGGCGAAAATCGGTTGATAAATACGATTTTGAGCAACTCAGCACTTTTGGGCTCCTAGGGTGCCCAATTTTGGGAGGGTGAGGTACCTAATTTGGGTGGCAATCTTCATGAATCTATTTGTGCCACCCCACAATGCAGTTTATTTGGCGAAAATCGGTTGATAAATACGATTTTGAGCAACTCAGCACTTTTGGGCTCCTAGGGTGCCCAATTTTGGGAGGGTGAGGTACCTAATTTGGGTGGCAATCTTCATGAATCTATTTGTGCCACCCCACAATGCAGTTTATTTGGCGAAAATCGGTTGATATATGCGATTTTGAGCAACTCAGCACTTTTGGGCTCCTAGGGTGCCCAATTTTGGGAGGGTGAGGTACCTAATTTGGGTGGCAATCTTTATGAATCTGTTTGTGCCACCCCACAATGCAGTTTATTTGGTGAAAATCGGTTGATAAATGCGATTTTGAGCAACTCAGCACTTTTGGGCTCCTAGGGTGCCCAATTTTGGGAGGGTGAGGAGCCTAATTTTGGTGGCAATCTTCATGAATCTATTTGTGCCACCCCACAATGCAATTTATTTGGCGAAAATCGGTTTGTGTCGAATGAGGAACCGGGAATAAGTAACGGTTGTCACGTTCCCGACAGGGTTAGATTGGTTGAAGACATGCGTACCATCGACGTGCAGTACGCCTTAGTCAAGGACAATAAACGACGTACACGGCGTCATCGTGTCCCCACGCGGGCAATGGGGATGAAGTGTCTTGCCCAAGGACACAACGCGGTTGCCGTAGGTGAGATTCGAACCGAGGACCTCTCGGCTTGCAGCCTGCACCTCTACCTACTGAGCCACCGCGCTCCCAGTATTGGACCATTTAAAGTACATGTATTAAGCTAGTCATCATTGAAGTCACCCATGATAATTATTGGCATGGTTTGTGTATCTAGATTTCTCTCAAAGGAGGTGATTATTAGATCCCATGTTTTGGAGCCTGAGTTTGGTGGTCTATAGGGTGTCCAGTGAACTCGACCCATGACGATCTCGTCCCAAAGTGACCTCAACCCGATTTGGTGACTTCGACCCACTTTTGGTGATCTCGACCCAGAGTGACTTCGACCCACTTTTAGTGATCTAGACCCACTATTTTTCCCGCCCAGAGCTGCGGTAATGGCCAGGGGTTGATCTCGACCCACTTTGGATACTCGCGGAAATGCCGGGTGGAAGCTGTCCTTTTTTATAAAAGTCAAAATAGTCCATGATGTTTATTAAAAAAAATCATTTAAAACAAACATCGGCACTGACATATCAATTGCATGTCAATGACTTCAATGGGTCTAAAGAAATACCTACTGAGTATCTAATCACGGACTACTCTTGATTTAATTAGTTTAATCATGTTTTGATTTTCGAATTGTATGAGCCTGTAGATCAAAACCAGCGAGCGGCTTATGTGTTCTTAACTGATGAACTATACTTATATCCTAAATAAACAAGAGTAGTTTTAGCTAAGGTATATAAAGATGCTTCCAGAATACCAGGACATCATTTTTCCCTTAAAATTGCCATCGCACAACATTATATTCTGGCTCGCCACTAAGGTGGGACTCAAACCTCTACCATCGCCAAGCTGGAACCGAATAAAGCCCACTCTCTAATAGTCTTAGTGGCGTTGAGGGATTGATCTTTGACAATCTATCACTCCAATGCAAACTGCCGGGAATTCTACCCCTTCAGACCCCATTTGAGGCAATAGGAAAGCTAGGCCTGTGTGATCCAAAATCCAAGTGAAATAAAATAGGGCTAGCCGGGTCGCAAGGGATTTGTAAATCCCACATCGTCCCTGCGCGCCTTCGGCGCGCTAAAACCTTTCATTTATCACCAGGACATCACAAATTAGAAGCAAACAAAGAGGCTAGAATACGGTAATAACAAGTGACCTGAGCAAAACCAACATTCAGAAGCTACAGAGGGTTCAGAATTATGCCCTGCGTGTGGCACTATGCAAACCGAAATGGACACCGGTAAAGGAACTTCACGAGCTAGCAAAAATAGAAACTATTCATACGCGATTAAAAGACCTACAAAACAAAACCCTCAACAGACTCCAAAATAGTTAATTAATGGTTGAGCTGAACGAACACCGATTCCTAAACAGAAAATTTTCTTCCAGCCCTCTTATCAAGAAGACGCATGGAAATGGTAGACAAAGCGTAGGAGGAATTGGTGCAACCAACCTTTCTGCAACAGTCACAAGAAACCACCAAGCACCAGACAAGGATCAGTGAAACAAGCTTGTCTGGCTGGGGACGAGTGTACATTTTATATAAATAAACATTTCAATAAAGATTTAACAGCCCTTTTGAGGGTGTGTGTCTGTGAGAGAGTGTTTTTTTGTTTTGTTTTTTTGTTGGGGGGGGGGGGGGGGTGGTGGTGGTGGTGGTTGTTTGGGTTTTTTTTTTGGGGGGGGGGGGTGGGTGGTGGAGGTCATTTGAAATTCCCGAAGGATAACCAGATACCTCATAATCACATACGGCATCCTATCTCATAGAAAGCTTGATGGATGACTCCCGGTTTTTCAAAACTAAACTGTTGGAGCTTTCTCCACTCCTTTTTTTGTAACCGCTATGGTCATATACTGGGGCCGCTATCAAACCGGCTCGCCACCATGTTGGGACTCAAACCTCTACCATCGCCAAGCTAGAACCGAATAGAGCCCACTCTCTAATAGTCTTAATGGCGTTGAGGGATTGAGTATTGACAATCTATCACTCCAACGTAAACTGCCGTTTAAAATCGTTTGTAACGTGCGCCTGTGGTTATAATATCCAAAGTGGGTCGAGATCACCCCCTGGCCATTACCGCAGTTCTGGACGGGAAAAATAGTGGGTCGAGATCACTAAAAGTGGGTCGAAGTCATCAAATCGGGTCGAGGTCACTTTGGGACGAGATCGTCATGGGTTGAGGTCAATGGCATTCGTCTATAGAAGGATCCTAGGAGAAAGCTTTTTTTTGCTACATAGATTTGTAGCCAAATACACTCGACATTCTTGACCTCCAGATCAGGTCTAGGTTCAAAAGCAACCGTTGATTTTATATATACCGTAATGCCGCCTCCCCGTGTAGATCGGTCTTTCCTTATGGGATCTCGAAAACCCGAAATATGGAGATCAGATTATCATCAGTTGATTTAAGCCAAGATTCTGTAAAAACACAAATATCATATTTACTAACCTCAAACTTGAGAATGTCAAGTTTAGGTTTTAAACTCTGCATATTCATGTGAAATAAAGATAACCCACTGCTATTAGAGACGGAGGGTTCTGGGTTGTTGGGATCATCAGTTCCATTTGATACCGAAGAAAGGGTTTGTTTCAATATCTCCAGATAAGAGGAGTATAATAAAGAATAATGTGCATATGTAGATGATATTAGGAATCACATCAACGGAAGGGTTGACGATGAATATACCAAAACCATCAGCGGCTTTGTTGTGAGTATTTGTGTATGCAGAATTTCTTGCGAGACCCGTGAGTTGCTGAAAAAAGGGTTTTTGTACAAAGGTTCTCCTACACAGAGAGTGTGGTGTATGCTGAACATCAATGTTAGACCTCTACTACCATATCTCAAGAGAAGATTCACAAACAGAACATCAAGTAAATTGCAATGTTTCTTGCGGTGCCTGCCAGCCTTCGCAACTGATAGGAAGAGAGCCATTCGTGTTCTGTAGACAACTAAGTCAGTCATTAGGCCCAAATGGGCGTCTATTAGAATTACCAGGTGGTAGAGTGGGTCCATATCCTTTCATTGTCAGTTTGAATATGAATTTTGCCTGGGCAGCAGAGGGTAAGAATGCCGGTTGGAGTGAAGAAAAAAGGCAAAGGGAAGATGAGAAGAGAGTATATCAAATGAACTGTCAACATAACAACAAGTGGAACAGAACAGGTAAAGTAAAATGAATATACATAAAAACAAACATATAATACATAGACCAGTGAGGTTGGAGGTAAGTGAATACATGAATTTCTGAGGTTGCGAGGTAGATAGGAGTTTGTGGAGGTAAGATAATGAGAGGTAAAAAATAGCAACGCTTTTGATTAACTAAGATGTGATAGTAACAGCTCAGTCAGACAGCCGATATGAAAGTAATATAGTACAGACAGCCAGTCGCATGGATACGTGTTAGAAAAGGAACAGGGGAGGGTGAGCTGAGCCTTCCCTAATCAGTACATAGACCTACGTTTTTAGCTGCGACTAGCAGCTCTATAAGTGGCAATGTCGGTCTGTCGGTCGGTCTGTCTGTCGGTCTGTCTGTCGGTCGGTCTGTCTGTGACCAACGAGTTTGTCTGTGACCAACGAGTTTCAAAAACTCAATAACTTTTGAAATACTTGATGGAATGACTTTATATTTGGCATGTAAGTGTATCTTATTGATGTCTAGCCACTGTTCAATGCATGTGTTGTTCCAAATATTTTTATTGGAGTTATGGCCCTTGATGAACTTTTGTGAAATTGCACCACCCGTCGCAGCTACGGCGTCGATGTCGCGATTTTTTGTGAACTTGGACGTCCTAAATAGCGAGTTTATCGTCTCACATTCTACATTGTATCGATACAGCTTCTTCATCTGAGAAGAATCTATGGTGATATGTGAGCTGTGATAGCCTAATAGCACATTTGTAGTGTGTCCAGACAATGCAATAATCCAACCACCCCATCCTTCCTATGCATTGGTGATTGAAATCGCCACCAGGTATATTCGACCGGGTGACGCCCTTGTCGCGATTCCATCGGAATTATCATTCCGTTTTCTACCCAATAGCGAGTTTGTCGTCCCGCATTCCACCATGTATCATTACAGCTTCTTCTTCCTCATCGGAAAAGAATACATGGTGATACATATATGTGAACTGTGATAGCCTAATAGGATATTTATAGTGTGTCCAGATAATGTAACAAATCAACCGTCCCATCATTTCTATGCATTGGTGATTGATATCGCCACCAGGTAAATTCAACCGGGTGACGACCTTGTCGTGATGCCATCGAAGTTATCATTCCGTTGTGTACCTTTTCCTGCAGCATCCTATTCGTCGGAAAGGGAGGTGTTGTGTTCGCTTGCGGACCGCAACATCCCCATTGTATATTTGGAGGGTGGCTTGATCAGTCAAGTATAGTACCCCATCCCCGGCCCGCCCACTCCATTATGCAACAGTGATATCGCATTCGCGAACCGGTTTATTCAACCATGGAAGAACATCTGCGTCCCGACTGTCTACCTTGTATCACAACACGGCACCTTTTAATCAGACAAGAAGTTATTGTGAATGTGACCTCCAAATTGCAAATCTGTAATGTGGTTCAATAAGGTTAATCATCAAAACCTCCTCCACCACTCAACACTCCATGCATTGATCCGATTCCAATGGCTGTCAGATATATTTGACGGGATGGCGATGGTGTTGCGATCCGGTCTGGGTTATCTTTCCGCTTTTTACCTTTTACCTTTCATCACTTCAACATATTACCCTATGGTACAGAAGCTATTGTATTAACATGTGAAGTGTGACACCTCATATCGTGACTGTGTCATAACCCGATCGAACATTCTGTTTTTCTTATTTTTTTTCTTTTTTCTTTTCTTCTTTTTCTCTTTTTTCTTTTACAACTTCATGTGTTGGTACAATATTAAGATTACCCCTGCTCTGCCTCGACCCACCAATATCAAGCGGAATAGTTGCAAAATCGGATAGAAAATTTTGATCGAATCGCGACTGTGTCGTGATCCGATCGAGATTTTATATCCGTTTCTCTACCGCAATTAGCATTGTAGGTTCCGTCTTCTAACCTCCACCCACTAATACCAAGTGTTATAGTTGCAAAATGTAAAACCTCCGTTTTTTCCCCACCAATACTGCTGCATGTTTTGTCTCCAAACCGTTTTAGGAAAATACTATAAAGAGATAACATTCTTTAAATCACATAAAAAGTATTGTAGGTTTGCGCCAGACTCATCAACTGCAGGGGGACGCCCTTGATTTCTTCTTGCAAAAGCTCTTTTTTTGTTTTCAACCCTACTCACTTTAGAACATCTGTTGCAAGATGAATTTATCACCAGGGGTTGATCCCACTTCTCCATACCACTCTGTAACAAAACAATAGAACTCCCTTCTTGCCAACTTTCGATACTTTTCGTGGCAGGAAGGATTTGTTTCTTCCTTTCCTGGCGATACGTTTCTGTGTTGATGGTATTTGACCCATGGTGAATCCCGCGCAACGCATACTTACTATACACTGACTGACAAATTGCCCTTAAACGGATACACTGAACATCCTCTACGTGTCAAGGGTAACCCTTGACTTTGCATAAGCAGAACTACAACCCATACCTATATATAAACACTACTCAGCTATTTTGTATATATTTACTTACACTTATTTTTTTTGTTTTTTTTTGTTTTATTGACTACTGTATCTTCTACCCTCAAGTCTAATACTTCAACACTTTATATTCTACACTACATCATTTCTTCTCAAGCTAACTTGAACACAGTTTGTTCCCAAAACCAAATTCATTTTCAATGTGCGCAATTGAACTATACCGCGCCAGAATTGGCAATTTCAACCTTACAGTCTATTCCAGCAGCTTAAAGCACTGTTTGCCAAAAGATAGATCTACTTGTATCTTAATTTACTTACTCTTGCGCCTCGGTGGTGTTGAGCTGCACCATAGCTTTACTGCTATGTCTGCTTTATTCTTTGAGCAATCCAGCGAATCTGTTACATCCCTCTTAGTAAATTCCGCCGAAGCAATCCCAAACCGTTGCAGGTCCTTGAATCTCTCGAAGGCCACGTCGATATTGAAAGCAGTAGCATCGGCCCTTCTTTTCACGTTGTTTTCCCTCTGTTTGGTCATAATTTTATTATTGTCCGGTGACATTGAAACCAACCCTGGTCCAAACTCTCTTAATTCAGATCACGAGCAGAATACCCTAAAAATTGTCCATCTTAACATCCAAAGCCTTAAACCTAAATTAGATATTATACAATGTGAATTCGCATCAAATGACATTTTGGCTTTGAGTGAGACATGGCTGCAAAGTGACGATCCCACTTCCGATGTTCAACTCCATGGGTTCCACCAACCACTGAGATTCAACCGCTCGTCAAGGGGAGGAGGGGTTGCCATTTACATTAAAGACGGTATTTAATTTCGACACAGACCGGACCTCGATACACTGAATACGGAGTGCATATGGGCGAAATATTCACAAGACGGAGTAGGTCTTTATTGTTAGGGGTATTCTACCGTCCACCCAACAGTCCTCCGGATACATGGGATGCTATAGCAGCATCCATCGAAAAAGCCAGAGACACGTCAATTAGGAACTTAATTGTCACAGGAGATTTTAATGACAACCAAATGGCTCCCTCGAGAAGTAGCTTTATCGAGCTAGCTAATTACTTTAACCTTAAACAGATTGTGAGTGAACCAACTTGTTTCACTGAGACGTCTGCTACATTGATAGATCTCTTTGCAGTCAGTGACACAATCAACGTGAAAGCATGCGAGGTCCTTGAACCAATTATCCCAGACATGATCCGCTATCACTGTCCAATCTCAATTGAAGTCGAATTTTTAAAACCTAACCCTTCCTCTTTCAAGAGAAGGATGTGGATTTATTCTCAGGGCAATTACGAAGTATTAAACCAGTCTCTCTCCAACACCGACTGGAACTCTGTCTTTGATAACCCATGCCTTGATACTATAGTCTCTAATTTCACCGACAAAATACTCGATACAGCATCCAGACATATA
This sequence comes from Pictodentalium vernedei, assembly GCA_031216915.1. Lineage (NCBI taxonomy): Eukaryota > Metazoa > Mollusca > Scaphopoda > Dentaliida > Dentaliidae > Pictodentalium > Pictodentalium vernedei. The sequence goes on from CM062297.1 coordinate 595,860,103, forward strand.
CCCAACAAAATAGTTACTTCGAGGACTGGCCAACCGAAATGGATGCACAATGAATTAAGACTTCTGATAAGACAAAGAAAACGCTTGTATCGTACTGCCAAACGAACAAATCACATGCACGCCTGGGATAAATATAAACTTAAACGGGATGAAGTTATATCAGCTATTAGGAAGGCCAAAGCCATGCACCTTTCAAAAATTCAGTTCACATTGAGAAGCAAAGAAACCCCAGCATCACTTTGGTGGAAGACATTAAAAGCACTAATCAGTAGCAGTAACACAACAGGAATTCCTACCTTGATCCATTCTAACAAAATATACTCATCAAGTCTTGAGAAAGATGAAGTGTTCAACGAATACTTCAGTTTGATCTCAACAGTTGATGATTCGAATGCCTCCCTTCCAGACCCACCACTACATGTCTCTCAGCGTATTGGTAGTATAACCCTACACTGCAGCGAGGTATATGCTGCAATGAAGTCGATAAAGGTATCCAAGGCGTCTGGTCCCGATCAAATAAGCCCGCGTCTCCTTAAAGAATGTGAATCCTCTCTATGCGAGCCACTGTCAATCTTATTTAATATACTTCTGAATAGCTCATACTTCCCTTCACTCTGGAAAAAAGCAAATGTCTCCCCTATCCTAAAAAAAACAATCCTCAAACTCAGTTACTAGCTATCGTCCGATATCATTGATCAGCTGTGTTAGCAAAATATTCGAAAAATGGGTTTTCAAACGCCTGTGGCTGTTTCTAAGTGAAAATAATGTTCTCAGTCAATTCCAGTCAGGTTTTATACCCCGAGATTCAACCGTCCTTCAACTGACCGACATATATGATGAACTTTGTCGTGCACTCGATAAAGGCAAAGAAGTTAGGGTAGTTTTCTGTGATGTCAGTAAGGCCTTTGATAACGTATGGCATGCTGGTTTTATCCACAAACTGAAGAGTATTGGTGTTTCAGGGGAGTTATTGCTATTTTTAAAATCGTATCTTGGGGATAGATCGCAGCGAGTTGTGATAGCCTCGGAGACATCTTCATGGAGGCCCATCAATGCCGGTGTGCCTCAGGGGTCGATACTTGGGCCCTCACAGTTCTTGATATACATTAACGACATAACCAAAGACCTACTTAGCTCTATACGCCTGTTTGCAGATGATATTTCCTTATATCTCATCATTGAGAACCCAGAGCAAGCCTCAAACATAACCAATCATGATTTGGCGACAATCGAGCATTGGGCCAAAATATGGTTGGTTGAGTTCAATCCCAATAAAACAGACAGTTTGCTTATATCACGTAAAACAATCCCAACTCTCACCCACCCTTATATCTAGTGGGTTCACAGGTATCGGAAGTTTCCGAACATAAACATATGGAGGCCATACTAAATAGCACATGTACATGGTCCAAGTCCATGTACAAGTCCAAAGGCAGTGGGGAGTGCAGCACCAGAAACAGATTTGATGTGCTCGATTCGGAAGAGACAGAGGAGGAGATGGTGGTAGTTGCAACAGATAGTAGCTTGGGATCTAGGCCAGGAAAAAGGAGGAGGGATCCGGGAGAAGACCAGGGGAGTAGTCCAGGTAGTTCAGGGCCTGGAAAGAGGCGGAGGGACAAGGATAGGAGTAATCCTAGGTCAAAGATACCGATACCGGTATTGATTCCGAGTGGGGCTGTTGGAGAGGAAGAGGACGCTGTAAACAATAGGAGACTAGAGGAGATAAATAGGGCGAGGGCCAAAAGTAAGTTGGTGGTTGCGGGAAGTATCATAGTTCGGGGGATCGACAAGGTTGTCTGTGGTCCGGACAGTAAAAATACAACAGTTCTGTGCTTCCCGGGGGCTAAAGTGGAGGACCTGAGGGATAGAGTGGACGGTATTGTAGCTGGGTCGGGGCCTGATCCGGTAGTGGTATTACATGTGGGGTCCAATAACATCAGGGAGAGGAAATCAGTTCGTTTGCTGGACACATACAAGGACCTAATTAGTAATCTACTTAGCAGGAATGCTCGGATCATCGTTTCAGGGGTGCTCCCCGTTATGGGTGGTGGGAATGAGAGGAACTCGCGAATTATGGCACTAAACAAGGAGCTGGAAGAGCACTGCAATGACTTGGGAATACATTTCATTGACCACTGGGATTCATTCTGGGGACAAGGAGAGTTGTATGGGCGAGACGGATTGCATTTAAGTAGGATGGGTACAGACCTGTTGGGCCAAAAAATTTTACAGGTGGCTGGGCCTTTTTTGGAGAAAAGGGGGGTAGGGGACCACAGCCGATAACCCAGAGGGGCACAAATGCTGGGAACATAGGAAGAACAACAAACATGCACAATACAGGGACATACCAGGGTTATAATAATGTGCCAGTGATGACAAAAAAACAAAGATTCATTAAGTTTGGGTACTGCAACATCCAGGGTCTGCACAAGAAAGTAAGCGAAATATCGACAATGATGGACGAAGGAGACTTCGATATAATGGGTCTAAGTGAGACGTGGATACGACGGGATGAGTGGGTTGATCAGATGAAGGGTTGCGTGTGGATAGGAGCTGGGCGAACTGAGGGTCAGAAACGGGGTGGGGGTGTTGGCATCTACGCTAAAGAGGAATTACAGCCCTCGTTGATTACAGATCTCACAGAAGCAAGGACTCAGATTTCAGTATCCAACGAAATAGTCTGGGCAAACATCAAGTTAGGAAGCAGGAGTGTTGCCGTTGGTGTTGTATACTTAGCAGTGAAGGGAAGTAAGCCCGAGTGGAATGATTCAATATACAATATATACAACTCTTAGATCGAATATCACAGAGCTTGGAAGCAGAGGGTTCAGTATTGTCCTAATGGGGGACTTCAATGGGCACATCGGGGATAAGGAGGAGGGCATACAGGGAGGTGATAGGAAAATTAACACGAATGGGAGGAAGATGTTGGACCTATCAAAAGAGCTTGGTTTAAAGATCCTGAACAGGGATGAGAAATGTAAGGGTAAATGGACCTGGGAGAGGAACGATAAGAAAACAATAATTGATTATTACTCACTGACATTAGCGTATGGAGGGAGGTTATAGATGTAGAAATAGATGACGAGGGAAAAAATGACTTGGGTAGTGATCACAACCTGATAACAGTTAAGATTATGGGCAAAAAGACGAATAGAGACAGAAATACCTTCAAGGAAGTTTGGGGACTAAAACAAGGAGCCGACTGGAAGCGGTTTCGGGAAAAACTAAAACCAAACCTTGAATGTATACCTAGGGATGCAAATGTCCAGAGTATTTCAGATGGCATAGTAAATAGCCTAACAAAGGCAGGGAAGGATTGTATAGGAAGGGTGAGGGTCCCAACGAGAGAGCTTGGATACAGGGTTAACGAGGGACTGAAAAAGGCTATAAAAGAAAGGAAGGTAAAATGCGCTGCTTACAGAAGAAGTAGGAAGCTTAAAGGAGGGGTGGATAACAATGACACGAGACTAATGAAAGGAGAATATGAACTGGCACGGAAAAAGGTGAATGAGATAAAGAATAATAATAGGAAGGAGCGCAATTGCAGTCTTGCCAGAACAATAAAGAAAACGGGGGGTTCGAGCTCAAACGTATTTTGGAACTGGGTAAATAAACGGGGGAAAAGTAGTGTGCAGAGTATCAAAGTGGATGGGGAAAGTACAGAAGATAAAGGCCGTATCGCTTCAGAGTTAGTCAAGCACTGGGAAAAGATAAACGATAGGCGATGGGGCAGTGGGTCCCCACCAAAAAGAAATACACTGGTGGAGGAGAACCTATCCAATCGTGTATGTAGCGAAATAACGGCAGAAGAAGTGCGGAACGTGGTCTCGAAATTAAAAAATGGTAAAGCGGGAGGGACTGATGAAATACCGAACGAATTCCTCAAAAATGGAGGGGAGGCACTTACTGAAGTCCTGACAAACCTTTTCAACCTGGCTCTGCGAAAGCAAGAGGTCCCCAGAGAGTGGAGGGAAAGTAAGGTGTCGTTCATACACAAAAAGGGGGATAAGGAACTTCTAGATAACTATAGGGGGATATCAGTTAATAGTAACATCGGAAAAGTATTCTGTAAGGTCATATACGGTAGACTAGAGGAAGTTATTGAAGAGAAAGGTTTTTTAGGAGAAATTCAAAATGGTTTCAGGAAAGGACGAAGAGTCACTGATCACCTATTTACACTCACCCAACTGATAGAATCAACAAAGGCTGAAAAGAAAAAGATGTTTCTGGCATTTCTAGATGTGAAAAAAGCGTACGACCGAGTGTGGAGGGAAGGTATGTGGCGAAAGCTCGAGGGCATCGGACTGGGGGTGACTTTGTGGGAATCATGAAAGCACTGTATACAGATGTGCAAAGCCATATCAGTCTAGGGAGTATCACTACAAAACGAGTCCCTATGGATATAGGCCTCAAGCAGGGGTGTATCTTTTCACCGATTTTGTTTGCATTGTATGTTAAAGATTTAGGGGACGAACTAATTCAGAGTGCGGAGGGGGTAAATGTTGGAGACATAACGATACCAGGCTTATTCTTTGCGGACGACATGGTGTTAATGTCTAGAACTGAACAGGGGCTAGAGAAACTGCTGGAAATTGTTGGTAGATATGGGAACACTTGGCGGCTCGAACTAAATGAAAATAAAAGCAAGGTAATACCCGTTGGACGCAAGGTAGATATGACGAAGAGATGGAGAGTGGGGGAGTTCTCAATCCCCGAAGGGGAAAGCAAACAAATCACTGTAGGCGAAACGGGAGAGTATGAGTATCTAGGGGTAAGCATAAATATAACGGGAAGAGGGGTGTACAGAAATTACTCAGCCAAACTGATTCTGAAGGGGAAAAGAATTCTGAACCAACTAAAACTTTTAGGAAAAAATAGTTTCAACAAGGTCTTTGTGGGGAAAACACTGTGGGAGAGGGTGGGTTTACCAAGTGTAACGTATGGCACGGACGTGATTCCATTGAACCAAACCGTTATTAAGAAGTTGGAAAGTATTCAGAATGATGCCGGCAGATGGATAACAGGGTCGAGTAATGCTGCAGCTTTGGAAGCAGTAAGGGGGGAGCTTGGGTGGATGAAAATCAAGGACAGGGTAGATTTGGGAAAACTGTGTTACTTTAACTACTTGAGAAACCTGCCTGACAACCGGTGGTGCAAATTGATGCTCGATACCATTTGGAATTCTAATATAGAAACGGGTGGTCAAAACATGTGAGGGAACTAATGGACAATTACTCTATAGAGGTCACAAACATAGAAGTAGGAATGAAAGAAGGCAAAAGGTTTGTCAAAGAGAGAGTCATGGAAGATTGCAATCGAAACTGGCGAGCAGGGGTTAGCGTGAAAAGATCACTGCAGGGGTTACAATATAAAGAAAAGCCAGCTTTTGAGAAGTACCTAGATGGCACCTTTTGAGGGTCACTGCTGTTCAAACTGAGATCAAGATCACTGGAGCTTGGCAGTCTTGGCACACTGAATATTTTATAACTTGCATTTGGCATTGGGTAATTTTTTTCAATTTTCGGATATCTAAAAAATTAATTATTTTTTGGTGTCCGAAAACTTAAATTAAATACGGTCGCTCAGATGCAAGTAAATAGGGTTTTTGGACCCTGGGATTCAACATTTTCCTACCACGGGCTGAACCATGATCGGCTCATCGTACCGACGACCCTTGGTCGCACCATAACTGCCTCATTTATTTTCCCCTTTATTCATTGACAATGAAAATGGCCTGATCAAGGTTAAGGATGCCCGGACCGATTTTAGAGCCCTCACTCCTGGTCTCAATGTTACAACACATTAAGTTAAAAATCACATGAAGCATCTATAGCTATATATTTGTACCACAATACTACAAGAGTATAAATTCAACATTAACCAATCATTTATACATGTACCTTTGCTTCCCATTTTAAATGAATTGTACCACAGGCATTGTTACCGGGTCAGAGTCCTATTTAGCAGAACATATTTACGGTAGTAAACAGTAAACAGAAACTGCTTCACGTCCGGATGTCCACACTGACTGGAGTTCAGGAACATTTCGGCCTTGGGGCGTTTTCAGTCTTGGGACTGAGTGCATCCCCACCCTAACCTCACAAAACACTCATCCACTCAAAAGTGAAACAGTTCTACTTAGACCAGCCCTTCTAAACAGTAGCTCAGCGCCTAGATAGAGTAACTGCAATGTATATAGACAATGATTATAATTCCTGGGAATAGGTGTTGAGAAGGGGTGGTTATGTTCGATAGAAAGGGGAAGCTTTTTCCCGGGTTTCCCATCCCACACAATACTGCATTCACGATTTTAGGTGAGTTGCATTTTAGTCTTCAGTGTGCAGTGATACTATGGCCAGTTAGAGGTTCTCCTAAATACCGGAAACCCTCAGAACTGAGAAAATTCGAGGGCTGTTAGGGGTTTTGTGCAGGATAACAAGCAGTTTGAGTGGTAACGTCCCTTTATTCCGAAGAAACTGCCACTGGCCGAGTTTACAGTTCTCATTCAGGCACACAGTTCACTTAGAACACTTCTGTACTACACTACAAGAGACTACTTTTATTCAACCTAACCACATACAATGTACATTAAACTATATGTTTGTGTTTTTCTCACAGTTTCAGCAAATCTTTCCCTCCAAGTTTAACAGGAACACATTTGTCATTCTCTCTCTATAACACTAGTTATATGTAATTCTAATCACGCACAGTGCAAGTTATTGAAGTTAATTTAATTGCTATGATATCTGTGACTCAATTCAGGCAGAAAACATTTTTGTGAAATGTCATACTGACTGGAATGTTAGCCTGTAACAGATCCAATACTCCGAATATCCGATATTTCGACTCTCCGGTACTCCGAAGGTCAGATATTCCGAATACCCAATACTCCGAAGGCCCAAAAGTCCGAAAAATTAATACTGCGAAGGTCCAATACTTCGAAGGTCCAATACTCCGAGGGTTCAATACTTCAAAGATCTAAGACTGCGAATGTTCTATATTCCGAAGACTCATTACTCCGAAGGTCCGATACTCTGAAGATCCGTTACTCCCAGAGTGTTCTATAAAGTTAACGGCCGGTTTTTACCGCACCGCATGTAGTTACGGTTAGAAGATTTTTACGGCAGCGTAGAAGTGCCAGTAGTCGGGCAGCTAGGTACACCCCCTATGGGAACCCCTCCCAAGAACCGAACGGGGTCGGCTTTTTCGTGTACTTGGACATCTCTAAAGTAGAATATTAGATGTTAACAAGAAATCATCCTGGGCGGATATGACGTAATTCAAGCTGGCGTCCAAGGGTGTCGCGATTTTACGCCATCACTAAATTATCCCAATTACGGAAAAACTATATAAGATTGGGAACGGGAATTAACTGATTCGTACTTCTGACACACTTCACCATTATAATAATATCAATCAAGTTAGTGAAAATCCAAGATGGCCGTCAGAACATGCCTCAAAAGTGAAGAAAATTGATTTTTTTCGACACTACTTTAGCAAAAAAACTAAGAGAATCATTATTAAAATTAGAAACCTGTAAACTTTTAGATGTTAAATGCGTCGCAAATTATTCTCTGACAATATCCTCTGTGAAAGTGCACCATCGATAGACCAAGAGCACCCGTTCCCAATTATCCCGCTTATGAAATGGACGAGTTTCTCAAGTTGTATGTGGATTCTGAAAAAAGAGACGTTGACCGCTGCTGATGTCCACTTTACAATCCGATAGTACGTTGTTCGGGTCAAGGTGTGTCGATCTTCTCATACAAGAGTGGCAAGGTAGTATAGTGTGGGCTGTTTGTACCCCTGTCAGTCTACTTATCCGAAGCCTTGTAAATGCTGCGTAACATGGTTTATGTATCATGAAGAGAGAGAGAGTGCCAAACATTATATTTTTTCTCTCAGAGACGTCATCGCAGGTGTGTATGTGGGGTGGAGAGGTGGGAGTCAAATGCTATTTGCGTCTTCTTTGCGTGCTGTTTTCGCCATCGTTCTACTAGAATATCGCGATATCTTTGCAGTAATAGCACGTCAGTTTTTCGTCCTTCCGCCCAGTCGTACTCCACCTACCAAACTCGTTAATGATACAATTGTCACAAATATATTAACTGGTTGAGTGCTAGATTATTTTTGATAGTCAACATTTTTTTCCTCAAATTTGTTTTATTGTCAATTATTGGAGAGTGCCTTTTGTCACTCTTTTAATTTTCAGTTAAGCAAATTTCCATTGATCAAACGTTAATTGCTTTTGGTTCACCATGAAGCATGAACCATGGATGTTAAGACTACAGCATGGAGTACTCAATTTTCGTTAACAGGGGCAGAAGTTTTTTATTTTTTTTTGCGAGAATCAAAGTGACATGATTGTCGCCGGATTACAGGGGTTAAATTGATGTTCGAAATGATGGAGGAACATTTATGTTCTTATCAGTGCTCAGCCGACAGCCAGTGACTGTCGTCGAACGTAAACCTTGCCCCCTTATCAATGCCCTGTCCGCTTGGGACTGTTAGGATTCCTGAAGGTGCCTGTGGCTTACAACGCCAAAGGGTGATCAGCGATAATTCACTGAAAAGATTACTCACAAAATTATCCATAAGAATTCACTTATTACGCGAATAAAAGTTTATTGTTTATGGCCCTCGGCGTCTCCCACAGCTAGCTGTGTCCTCTGGATCAACCTCACATCATCTTCATTTTCTCACGGTTTATGATACATACAAAGTGTCTATTCACTTCTCGTTGCTTCCTCCTCGCAGTGTTAACTTCACAGTCATTCGGGCTCAACACATATAATGTTCTGCTTGAGTGACTCTATCGGCGTTCTCACAGTTCAATCACAATTCAATCGGCGTCTACCACAGTTCACGATCAATTTGCGCCTCGCCTGGTTCTCACGGGGTTAAGTTATTCTTCGCCTTCAGATATATACTTACAAAGCTTACATAAAAATATTCTGCAAAGTGTTCTCGACATCACCAATTCTCGCACGGCCTAAAATTATCTTATCTCGAGAGCTATTCAAGCGCTTACTCGAGCTCTTAATACGGTTTCTAGACCTCAAGGTTACAGCTTTCGCTTCTTTGGCTACTATACCACTATGCTTCGCAACCGTTAACAAACTACTATCGGTTCCTTACAGCTCTCACAGGGTTACGACAACCTGCGGACTTTCAATCTCGGTGCATATGACCCTCGACGGCCAAGGCTAAACTCGGACCTTCTCCGAGTGCCCTGAGGCCAACTGCCCGCCTCAGAATTCTGCTCCACTCTTTATACACTCGGAACGCAAAGTTTAAACATTAATTCTGATTCAACGAGTGCTTTGTGATTCGATATGGGTAGAGATATTAATGCGTATTTTGTTTGAGTTAGACTCGACTGACATTTCGTGGACCCTTTTATTATTATGAGCTTGTGTTCTGTGATTTCCGGAAACACATTTCGGAGCTCTCCTGGCTTGATAAGATATGACTCTTTTGAAACAACTAGACATTTTAATGATTGTCTGAAACGGCCAGAACTTGATTAAATTATTTACGTTCAAATTACCCGTGAACAATCGCTAATTCAAATCCACGATGGACAGGGTGATACATTGGTTTAGTGTAACCATAAAGAGAAAATCGCTTGCGATATTCCACACGTGTACGCTAACTTATCTCTGCTTCGAAAACGCGAAACAATATTCTAGCTAATTAGAGGTTAAGTTGACCGCATTATTTCCAATTGACCATTTAACCAGATAGCGTGACACAAGAAAATAAATATTATTTAATCGAAGGCTCCAATAGATTTCGCCAGCAATCTTCGCCATATTACTGTGATTTGTGTTTTTTTCCACAAATATTGGGACTTGTGTATACTTTAGTCAAAGTTAAATTACATAAAATAAATAATAAAGTTGTAATCCCAACTCTGGGCCTCAAATAGCGTGACAATGATATTCATTCTATTACACTGTTAAGAGGTAGATTTGCAAGAATCTTTACGAGAATCAGATATTCCGATTCTCGTAAGAGTCTACCCCTTCAAAAAGCCATATGATAATGGCTCCCAGAACTCAACCAGTTAACATCCAAAATGTCGAGTAGGCCTGTGGTACGGTGGATGCTCAACTTACAAGCCGGTGTTGGAAGAAATTTCATTCCCCCTCCTATAAGGTCATTGTAAATTTGTTGGTCTCTACAAGTACATACAGGTAAGCCACAGTATGCGAAACGGTCTCACTAAGTAGCAATTAAGCAGTATAATTATTGTTTGTGTCATATTATTTGATAGCATCATGGTTATATGACTTGAAAATAGCCCAAAAGTTTGGATGAAATATATTTTATTTTTTATCAGTTCTTACCATCACATGAGGGGATGAGAGGGGGGGGGGGGGGGGGGGCGTCAGGTTTTGTTTTGTTTTGAAGAAGGAAACACGCCATTGGTTTTATTTCGTTTTGCTTTTTAAGTACTACACATGAGTAGGAGACCATTGACGATTAGCCAATGCTCTGATGAATAGAATACAAAATCGCCGCTTAGTCACCCCTGTCTTTCATTCACAGCATCTAAATAGATATGAAACAGTGCTTTTGTCAAGATATTTACTTGGTGACAGGTTAAGATTAGCAATGAAGTACTAATTGATAGCTTACAGTTCAACATGCAATAAACTGGAAGCCTGCTATACCATTTGCATCTTATTTGCCCGCTATTTTTTGCCCATACTTTCACTTGAATATCGCGTCATCATTGTAGCAATAATGCCTCAGTTTGTCGTTCGTCTTTTCGCCCATCGCATGCATCAGTCTGTCGTAATCCACCCTCCGAACTTGTTATGGTCACGCTCGTCATAAAACATATGAACACCTAATTTGTCTTGTCAGGCCGGTGTGATACGATAGGCATACAACTTAGAAGCTGGTGTTGGTAGTCCAAATTTAAGGAAAATGTTTCTCTAATTTACGAACAACGATTTTGAACTTATTGTGTGACGAGTGCCTTCGTCTTGTGATATTAGCCATAACATTTTGAAAATATCGCGGTAATACTGAAAAAATATCGCCATTAAAAAGGCGCAAATATGGGATGATCAAGAAAAGAATATTTGCTAACGGCATACTTTGTTGTAGGCTGTACTGTACATCTTTATCATTCCGATGCAGTGCAGGGGCAGATTTTCAAGAAATTTGACTTCCTCTCCAAAATAAATAACATTGTAAGTTTGTTGGTCTCCCTAAGTACCTTGATTGCAGTATGCTAAAATAGTCTCACTAAATGCCAGTTAATCGGTATATATATATTTATACACCTTATTGTCACCTTAAATTTGTTTTATAGTTCTACCACTGCTTAATGCCATGTGATAGTAAATCCCATAATTCAACCAGTTAACATCCAAAATGTCGTGTAGGCCTGTGATTCGATAGCTATACAACATCCAAGATGGTGTTGGTAGTCGAGATTTAGGAAAAGTGTTCCTTTAATTTACGAAGAACGTTTGTGAAAATATCGTGTCACGAGTGCCTTTGTCTTGTGATATAAGCCATAACATTTTGAAAATATTGCGGTAATGCTGTAAAAACATTGCCATTAATAAGGCGAAAATATGGCATTATCAACAAAAGAATATTGACCAATGACGCACTTTGTTGTAGGCTGTACTGTACATCTTTATCATTCCGATGCAGTGCAGGGGCAGATTTTCAAGAAATTTGACTTCCTCTCCAAAATAAATAACATTGTAAGTTTGTTGGTCTCCCTAAGTACCTTGATTGCAGTATGCTAAAATAGTCTCACTAAATAGCAGTTAATCGGTATATATATTTATACACCTTATTGGCGCCCAAAATTTGTTTTATAGTTCTACCACTGCTTAATGCCATGTGATAGTAAATCCCATAATTCAACCAGTTAACATCAAAAATGTCGTGTAGGCCTGTGATACCATAGCTGTACAATTTATAAGCCAGTGTTGGAAGTTAAAATGTTCGTTTAATTTCCTAACATTGATTATGGAAATATCTCATCAAAACTTCCTTCGTTTTCATTTCCTCTCCTTGTAAGTTTATTTGTCTCTCTAAATATCTAGGTCACACTGTACAAAAAGGTCTCCCCAAATGGCACTTAATCAGGATACATATTTTTAAAAAAACTTAAAAATATGATTTCCTCTCCAACATGTAAAAAAAAACATGTATTTTTTTCTCTCCAATACATTGTTTTCAATATGCAAAGACGGTCTCACCAAGTGGCACTTAATCAGCATATATATCTTTGAAAATTTCAAGAATTGTATTGTGTCTCCTACATATATAAGGACCTTGTATTCTCTGTTGGTCTCTCTAAGTACCTAAGTCACAATATGCAAAAACGGTCTCACTAAGTGGCACTTAAACAGCATAACTATATATCTTTGAAAATTCTAGAAATTTGATATCGTATTCTACATGTATGAGGACATTGTAAGTTTGTTGGTCTCTCTAAGTACCTAGGAGAATTTATTAAAATTGAAAGTCAGACACGGGACTGGACACGAGCCTTGATCGATCAATCCTCACATAATGCAAAGCCTGTATATGCATATCATGAATAAATTGTAACTTACCGCGTCCTCCATTACTCTGGTATGACTATTTCATAAAGGTGCTAATTTAGAGATGCAGTTCAATGAAATAACACTTCAGTTGACACTTATTACGCACGCCCATCAGCATTTCTAGTGCACACAGAAAATTTCTAGAAATTTGAATTCCTTGCTTATAAGATCGTTATAAGTTTGTTAGTCTCTCTAAGTGCATAGGTTTCAACATGCGAAAACGGTCTCACTAAGTGACAATTAATCACTATATATATTTTTGCGTCTTATTATTACCCTAAATTTGTTGTATATTGTTGTATATTTCTACTACTACTTGAAGCCACATGATAGTGGCTCCCCGAATTTAACCAGTTAACATCCAAAAGGCCATGCAGGCCTGTGCTACGATAGCTATAGAATTCACAAGCTGGTGTTTGTAGTCGGTATTTAAGGAAAATGTTCCTTTAATTTACGAACAAACATTATGAAAATATCGTGTCACGAGTGCCTTCATTTGGGTATAAGCCATACCTATTTGATAATTTCGCAGTAATACTGTAAAAACATCGCCATTAATATGATGCAAATATGGTCTCACTAAGTGACACTTAATTAGCATTAATATTTTTGAAAAGTTATAAAAATATGATTTTCTCTCCTACATGTTTAAGGCCTTGTAAGTTTGTTGGTCTCTCTAAGTATCTAAGTCACAATATGCAAAATCGGTCTCACTATATGGCACTTGGTCAGCATATATATCTTGAAAAATGTCTATAAATTTGATTTCCTCTCCTACATGTATAAAGACCTTGTAAATGTGTTGGCCTCTCACAATACCTAAGTCACAATATGCAGAAACGGTCTCACTAAGTGACACTTAATCAGCATATATATTTTTGAAAAGTTGTAAAAAGATGATTTTCTCTCCAACATGTTTAAGGCCTTGTAAGTTTGTTGGTCTCTCTAAGTATCTAAGTCACAATATGCAAAATCGGTCTCACTATATGGCACTTAAACAGCATATATATCTTGGAAAATGTCTAGAAATTTGATTTCCTCTGCTACATGTATAAGGACCTTGAAAGAGTGTTGGTCTCTCACAATACCTAAGTCACAATATGCAGAATTGGCCTCACTAAGTGACACTTAATCAGCATATATATTTTTGAAAAGTTTTAAAAATGTGATTTCCTCTCCTACATGCATAAGGACTTTGGAAGTCTGTTTGTCTCTCTAAGTACCTAAGTCGAAATATGCAAAACGGTCTCACTAAGTGGCACTTAAACAGCAGAACTATATATCTTTGAAAATTCTAGAAATTTGATTTCGTATTCTACATGTATAAGGACTTTGTAAGTTTGTTGGTCTCTCTGGGCGCCTAGGTGAATTTATTAAAATTGAAAGTCAGACACGGGACTGGACGCGAGCCTTGATCGATCAATCCTCACATAATGCAAAGCCTGTATATGCATATCATGAATAAATTGTAACTTACTGCGACCTCTATTACTCTGGTATGATTATTTCATAAACGTGGTAATTTTAAGATGCAGTTCAACGAAATAATGCTTCAATTGACACTTCTTACGCACACAAATCAGCATTTCTAGTGTACACAGAAAGTTTCTAGAAATTTGAATTCCTTGCTTATAAGATCGTTGTAAGTTTGTTGGTCTCTCTAAGTACATAGGTCGCAATATGCGAAAATGGTCTCACTAAGTGACAATTAATCACTATATATATTTTTGTGTCGTATTATTACCCTAAATTTGTTTTATATTTCTACCACTACCTGAAGCCACGTGATAGTGGCTCCCCGAATTTAACCAGTTAACATCCAAAAGGTCATGCAGGCCTGTGATATTATAGCTGTAGAACTCACAAGCTGGAGTTTGTAGTCGATATTTAAGGAAAATGTTCCTTTAATTTACGAACAAAGATTATTAAAATATCATGTCACGAGTGCCTTAGTCTTGTGAGATAAGCCATGCCTATCTGATAATATCGTGGCAATACTCTAAAAACATTGCCATTAATAAGATGCAAATATGGTCTCACTAAGTGACACTTAATTAGTAAAGATTTTTTTTAAAAGTTAAAAAATTTGATTTCCTTTCCTACATGTATAAGGACTTTGTAAGTTTGTTGGTCTCTCTAAGTATCTAAGTCACAATATGCAAAATCGGTCTCACTATATGGCACTTAATCCACATATATATCTTGAAACATTTCTAGAAATGTGATTTCCTCTCCTACATGTATAAGGACCTTATAAATGTGTTGGTCTCTCAAAGTACCTAAGTCACAATATGCAGAAGCTTTCTCACTAAAAGGCACTTAATCAGCATATATATTTTTGAAATGTTCTAAAATTATGATTTCCTCTCCTACATGCATAAGGATCTTGCAAGTTTGTTGGTCTCTCTAAGAACCTAAGTCACAATATGCAAAAAACGGTCTCACTAAGTGGCACTTAATCAGCATAATTATATATCCTTGAAAAATTCTAGAAACTTGCTTTTGCCTTCCACATGTGAAAGGGCCTTGTAAAATGTCATGTAGGCCTGTGATTCGATAGCTATACAACATCCAAGATGGTGTTGGTAGTCGTGATTTAGGAAAAGTGTTCCTTTAATTTACGAAGAACGATTGTGAAAATATCGTGTCACGAGTGCCTTTGTCTTGTGATATAAGCCATAACATTTTGAAAATATTGCGGTAATGCTGTAAAAACATTGCCATTAATAAGGCGAAAATATGGCATTATCAACAAAAGAATATTGACCAATGACGCACTTTGTTGTAGGCTGTACTGTACATCTTTATCATTCCGATGCAGTGCAGTGGCAGATTTTCAAGAAATTTGACTTCCTCTCCAAAATAAATAACATTGTAAGTTTGTTGGTCTCCCTAAGTACCTTGATCGCAATATGCTAAAATAGTCTCACTAAATGGTAGTTAATCGGTATATATATTTATACACCTTATTGGCACCCAAAATTTATTTTATAATTCTACCACTGCTTAACGCAATGTGATAGTGAATCCCATAATTCAACCAACTGACATCCAAAATGTTGTGTAGCCCTGTAATACGATAGCTATACAACTTACAAGCCGGTGTTGGAAGTCGAAATGTTCATTTAATTTCCTAACATTGATTATGGAAATATCTCATCAAAACTGCCTTCGTTTTCATTTCCTCTCCTTGTAAGTTTATTTGTCTCTCTAAATATCTAGGTCACACTGTACAAAAAGGTCTCCCCAAATGGCACTTAATCAGGATACATATTTTTAAAAAAACTTAAAAACATGATTTCCTCTCCAACATGTAAAAAAAACATGTAAGTTTTTTTGTCTCTCCAGTACATTGTTTTCAATATGCAAAGACGGTCTCACCAAGTGGCACTTAATCAGCATATATATCTTTGAAAATTTCAAGAATTTTATTGTGTCTCCTACATATATAAGGACCTTGTATCTTTGTTGGTCTCTCTAAGTACCTAAGTCACAATATGCAAAAACGGTCTCACTAAGTGGCACTTAAACAGCATAACTATATATCTTTGAAAATTCTAGAAATTTGATATCGTATTCTACATGTATAAGGACATTGTAAGTTTGTTGGTCTCTCTCAGTACCTAGGAGAATTTATTAAAATTGAAAGTCAGACACGGGACTGGACACGAGCCTTGATCGATCAGTCCTCACATAATGCAAAGCCTGTATATGCATATCATGAATAAATTGTAACTTACCGCGTCCTCCATTACTCTGGTGTGACTATTTCATAAAGGTGCTAATTTAGAGATGCAGTTCAATGAAATAACACTTCAGTTGACACTTATTATGCACACACCCATCAGCATTTCTAGTGCACACAGAAAATTTCTAGAAATTTGAATTCCTTGCTTATAAGGTCGTTATAAGTTTGTTAGTCTCTCTAAGTACATAGGTCGCAACATGCGAAAACATCACTAAGTGACAACTGATCACTATATATATTTTTGTTTCTTATTATTACCCTAAATTTGTTTTATATTTCTACTACTACTTGAAGCCACGTGATAGTGGCTCCCCGAATTTAACCAGTTAACATCCAAAAAGCCATGCAGGCCTGTGATACGATAGCTGTAGAACTCACAAGCTGGTGTTTGTAGTCGATATTTAAGGAAAATGTTCCTTTAATTTACGAACAAAAATTATGAAAATATCGTGTCACGAGTGCCTTCGTTTGGGGTATAAGCCATACCTATTTGAAAATTTCGCGGTAATACTGTAAAAACATCGCCATTAATATGATGCAAATATGGTCTCACTAAGTGACACTTAATTAGCATAAATATTTTTGAAAAGTTATAAAAATATGATTTCCTCTCCTACATGTTTAAGGCCTTGTAAGTTTGTTGGTCTCTCCAAGTATCTAAGTCACAATATGCAAAATCGGTCTCACTATATGGCACTTGATCAGCACATATATCTTGAAAAATGTCTATAAATTTGATTTCCTCTCCTACATGTATAAAGACCTTGTAAGTGTGTTGGTCTCTCACAATACCTAAGTCACAATATGCAGAAACGGTCTCACTAAGTGACACTTAATCAGCATATATATTTTTGAAAAGTTGTAAAAAGATGATTTTCTCTCCAACATGTTTAAGGCCTTGTAAGTTTGTTGGTCTCTCTAAGTATCTAAGTCACAATATGCAAAATCGGTCTCACTATATGGCACTTAAACAGCATATATATCTTGGAAAATGTCTAGAAATTTGATTTCCTCTGCTACATGTATAAGGACCTTGAAAGAGTGTTGGTCTCTCACAATACCTAAGTCACAATATGCAGAATTGGCCTCACTAAGTGACACTTAATCAGCATATATATTTTTGAAAAGTTTTAAAAATGTGATTTCCTCTCCTACATGCATAAGGACTTTGGAAGTCTGTTTGTCTCTCTAAGTACCTAAGTCGAAATATGCAAAACGGTCTCACTAAGTGGCACTTAAACAGCAGAACTATATATCTTTGAAAATTCTAGAAATTTGATTTCGTATTCTACATGTATAAGGACTTTGTAAGTTTGTTGGTCTCTCTGGGCGCCTAGGTGAATTTATTAAAATTGAAAGTCAGACACAGGACTGGACGCGAGCCTTGATCGATCAATCCTCACATAATGCAAAGCCTGTATATGCATATCATGAATAAATTGTAACTTACTGCGACCTCTATTACTCTGGTATGATTATTTCATAAACGTGGTAATTTTAAGATGCAGTTCAACGAAATAATGCTTCAATTGACACTTCTTACGCACACAAATCAGCATTTCTAGTGTACACAGAAAGTTTCTAGAAATTTGAATTCCTTGCTTATAAGATCGTTGTAAGTTTGTTGGTCTCTCTAAGTACATAGGTCGCAATATGCGAAAATGGTCTCACTAAGTGACAATTAATCACTATATATATTTTTGTGTCGTATTATTACCCTAAATTTGTTTTATATTTCTACCACTACCTGAAGCCACGTGATAGTGGCTCCCCGAATTTAACCAGTTAACATCCAAAAGGTCATGCAGGCCTGTGATATTATAGCTGTAGAACTCACAAGCTGGAGTTTGTAGTCGATATTTAAGGAAAATGTTCCTTTAATTTACGAACAAAGATTATTAAAATATCATGTCACGAGTGCCTTAGTCTTGTGAGATAAGCCATGCCTATCTGATAATATCGTGGCAATACTCTAAAAACATTGCCATTAATAAGATGCAAATATGGTCTCACTAAGTGACACTTAATTAGTAAAGATTTTTTTTAAAAGTTAAAAAATTTGATTTCCTTTCCTACATGTATAAGGACTTTGTAAGTTTGTTGGTCTCTCTAAGTATCTAAGTCACAATATGCAAAATCGGTCTCACTATATGGCACTTAATCCACATATATATCTTGAAACATTTCTAGAAATGTGATTTCCTCTCCTACATGTATAAGGACCTTATAAATGTGTTGGTCTCTCAAAGTACCTAAGTCACAATATGCAGAAGCTTTCTCACTAAAAGGCACTTAATCAGCATATATATTTTTGAAATGTTCTAAAATTATGATTTCCTCTCCTACATGCATAAGGATCTTGCAAGTTTGTTGGTCTCTCTAAGAACCTAAGTCACAATATGCAAAAAACGGTCTCACTAAGTGGCACTTAATCAGCATAATTATATATCCTTGAAAAATTCTAGAAACTTGCTTTTGCCTTCCACATGTGAAAGGGCCTTGTAAAATGTCATGTAGGCCTGTGATTCGATAGCTATACAACATCCAAGATGGTGTTGGTAGTCGTGATTTAGGAAAAGTGTTCCTTTAATTTACGAAGAACGATTGTGAAAATATCGTGTCACGAGTGCCTTTGTCTTGTGATATAAGCCATAACATTTTGAAAATATTGCGGTAATGCTGTAAAAACATTGCCATTAATAAGGCGAAAATATGGCATTATCAACAAAAGAATATTGACCAATGACGCACTTTGTTGTAGGCTGTACTGTACATCTTTATCATTCCGATGCAGTGCAGTGGCAGATTTTCAAGAAATTTGACTTCCTCTCCAAAATAAATAACATTGTAAGTTTGTTGGTCTCCCTAAGTACCTTGATCGCAATATGCTAAAATAGTCTCACTAAATGGTAGTTAATCGGTATATATATTTATACACCTTATTGGCACCCAAAATTTATTTTATAATTCTACCACTGCTTAACGCAATGTGATAGTGAATCCCATAATTCAACCAACTGACATCCAAAATGTTGTGTAGCCCTGTAATACGATAGCTATACAACTTACAAGCCGGTGTTGGAAGTCGAAATGTTCATTTAATTTCCTAACATTGATTATGGAAATATCTCATCAAAACTGCCTTCGTTTTCATTTCCTCTCCTTGTAAGTTTATTTGTCTCTCTAAATATCTAGGTCACACTGTACAAAAAGGTCTCCCCAAATGGCACTTAATCAGGATACATATTTTTAAAAAAACTTAAAAACATGATTTCCTCTCCAACATGTAAAAAAAACATGTAAGTTTTTTTGTCTCTCCAGTACATTGTTTTCAATATGCAAAGACGGTCTCACCAAGTGGCACTTAATCAGCATATATATCTTTGAAAATTTCAAGAATTTTATTGTGTCTCCTACATATATAAGGACCTTGTATCTTTGTTGGTCTCTCTAAGTACCTAAGTCACAATATGCAAAAACGGTCTCACTAAGTGGCACTTAAACAGCATAACTATATATCTTTGAAAATTCTAGAAATTTGATATCGTATTCTACATGTATAAGGACATTGTAAGTTTGTTGGTCTCTCTCAGTACCTAGGAGAATTTATTAAAATTGAAAGTCAGACACGGGACTGGACACGAGCCTTGATCGATCAGTCCTCACATAATGCAAAGCCTGTATATGCATATCATGAATAAATTGTAACTTACCGCGTCCTCCATTACTCTGGTGTGACTATTTCATAAAGGTGCTAATTTAGAGATGCAGTTCAATGAAATAACACTTCAGTTGACACTTATTACGCACACACCCATCAGCATTTCTAGTGCACACAGAAAATTTCTAGAAATTTGAATTCCTTGCTTATAAGGTCGTTATAAGTTTGTTAGTCTCTCTAAGTACATAGGTCGCAACATGCGAAAACATCACTAAGTGACAACTGATCACTATATATATTTTTGTTTCTTATTATTACCCTAAATTTGTTTTATATTTCTACTACTACTTGAAGCCACGTGATAGTGGCTCCCCGAATTTAACCAGTTAACATCCAAAAAGCCATGCAGGCCTGTGATACGATAGCTGTAGAACTCACAAGCTGGTGTTTGTAGTCGATATTTAAGGAAAATGTTCCTTTAATTTAGGAACAAAAATTATGAAAATATCGTGTCACGAGTGCCTTCGTTTGGGGTATAAGCCATACCTATTTGAAAATTTCGCGGTAATACTGTAAAAACATCGCCATTAATATGATGCAAATATGGTCTCACTAAGTGACACTTAATTAGCATAAATATTTTTGAAAAGTTATAAAAATATGATTTCCTCTCCTACATGTTTAAGGCCTTGTAAGTTTGTTGGTCTCTCCAAGTATCTAAGTCACAATATGCAAAATCGGTCTCACTATATGGCACTTGATCAGCACATATATCTTGAAAAATGTCTATAAATTTGATTTCCTCTCCTACATGTATAAAGACCTTGTAAGTGTGTTGGTCTCTCACAATACCTAAGTCACAATATGCAGAAACGGTCTCACTAAGTGACACTTAATCAGCATATATATTTTTGAAAAGTTGTAAAAAGATGATTTTCTCTCCAACATGTTTAAGGCCTTGTAGGATTGTTGGTCTCTCTATGTATCTAAGTCACAATATGCAAAATCAGTCTCACTATATGGCACTTAGTCAGCATATATATCTTGAAAAAATGTCCAGAAATTTGATTTCCTCTGCTACATGTATAAGGACCTTGAAAGTGTGTTGGTCTCTCACAATACCTAAGTCACAATATGCAGAATCGGTCTCACTAAGTGGCACTTAATCAGCATATATATTTTTGAAAAGTTTTAAAAATGTGATTTCCTCTCCTACATGCATAAGGACTTTGGAAGTTTGTTTGTCTCTCTAAGTACCTAAGTTGAAATATGCAAAACGGCCTCACTAAGTGGCACTTAAACAGCATAACTATATATCTTTGAAAATTCTAGAAATTTGATTTCGTATTCTACATGTATAAGGACTTTGTAAGTTTGTTGGTCTCTCTGGGTGCCTAGGTGAATTTAATAAAATTGAAAGTCAGACACGGGACTGGACGCGAGCCCTGATCGATCAATCCTCACATAATGCAAAGCCTGTATATGCATATCATGAATAAATTGTAATTTACCGCGACCTCCATTACTCTGGTATGACTATTTCATAAAGGTGCTAATTTAGAGATGCAGTTCAATGAACTAATGCTTCAGTTGACACTTATTATGCACACCCATCAGCATTTCTAGTGTACACAGAAAATTTCTAGAAATTTGAATTCCTTGCTTATAAGATCGTTATAAGTTTGTTAGTCTCTCTAAGTACATAGGTCGCAATATGCGGAAACGGTCTCACTAAGTGACAATTAATCACTATATATATTTTTGTTTCTTATTATTACCCTAAATTTGTTTTATATTTCTACTACTACTTGAAGCCACGTGATATTGGCTCCCCGAATTTAACCAGTTAACATCCAAAAAGCCATGCAGGCCTGTGATACGATAGCTATAGAACTCACAAGCTGGTGTTTGTTGTCGATATTTAAGGAAAATGTTCCTTTAATTTACGAACAAAGATTATGAAAATATCGTGTCACAAGTGCCTTCGTCTTGTGAGATAAGCCATACCTATTTGATAATATCGTGGTAAGACTCTAAAGACATCGCCATTAATAAGATGCAAATATGGTCTCACTAAGTGACACTTAATTAGCAAAGATTTTTTTTTAAAGTTAAAAAATTTGTTTTCCTCTCCTACATTTATCAGGACCTTGTAAGTTTGTTGGTCTCTCAAAGTATCTAATTAAGTCACAATATGCAAAATCGGTCTCACTATATGGCACTTAATCCACATATATATCTTGAAAAATTTCTAGAAATTTGATTTCCTCTCCTACTTGTATAAGGACCTTATAAATGTGTTGGTCTCTCAAAGTACCTAAGTCACAATATGCAGAAGCTTCCTCACTAAAAGGCACTTAATCAGCATATATATTTTTGAAAAGTTTTAAAAATGTGATTTCCTCTCCTACATGCATAAGGACTTTGGAAGTCTGTTTGTCTCTCTGAGTACCGAAGTTGAAATATGCAAAACGGTCTCACTAAGTGGCACTTAAACAGCATAACTATATATCTTTGAAAATTCTAGAAATTTGATTTCGTATTCTACATGTATAAGGACTTTGTAAGTTTGTTGGTCTCTCTTAGTTCCTAGGTGAATTTATTAAAATTGAAAGTCAGACACGGGACTGGACGTGAGCCTTGATCGATCAATCCTCACATAATGCAAAGCCTGTATATGCATATCATGAATAAATTGTAACTTACCGCGACCTCCATTACTCTGGTATGATTATTTCATAAAGGTGGTAATTTTGAGATGCAGTTCAACGAAATAATGCTTCAATTGACACTTATTACGCACACACATCAGCATTTCTAGTGTACACAGAAAGTTTCTAGAAATTTGAATTCCTTGCTTATAAGCTCGTTGGAAGTTTGTTGGTCTCTCTAAGTACATAGGTCGCAATATGCGAAAATGGTCTCACTAAGTGACAATTAATCACTATATATATTTTTGTGTCTTACTATTACCCTAAATTTGTTTTATATTTCTACCACTACCTGAAGCCACGTGATAGTGGCTCCCCGAATTTAACCAGTTAACATCCAAAAGGTCATGCAGGCCTGTGATATGATAGCTGTAGAACTCACAAGCTGGAGTTTGTAGTAATATTTAAGGAAAATGTTCCTTTAATTTACGAACAAAGATTATGAAAATATCGTGTCACGAGTGCCTTAGTCTTGTGAGATAAGCCATACCTATCTGATAATATTGTGGCAATACTCTAAAGACATCGCCATTAATAAGATGCAAATATGGTCTCACTAAGTGACACTTAATTAGCAAAGATTTTTTTTAAAAGTTAAAAAATTTGATTTCCTTTCCTACATGTATAAGGACTTTGTAAGTTTGTTGGTCTCTCTAAGTATCTAAGTCACAATATGCAAAATCGGTCTCACTATATGGCACTTAATCAGCATATATATCTTGAAAAAATGTCTAGAAATTTGATTTCCTCTGCTACATGTATAAGGACCTTGAAAGTGTGTTGGTCTCTCACAATACCTAAGTCACAATATGCAGAATCGGTCTCACTAAGTGGCACTTAATCAGCATATATATTTTTGAAAAGTTTTAAAAATGTGATTTCCTCTCCTACATGCATAAGGACTTTGGAAGTCTGTTTGTCTCTCTAAGTACCTAAGTTGAAATATGCAAAACGGTCTCACTGAGTGGCACTTAAACAGCATAACTATATATCTTTGAAAATTCTAGAAATTTGATTTCGTATTCTACATGTATAAGGACTTTGTAAGTTTGTTGGTCTCTCTGGGTGCCTAGGTGAATTTAATAAAATTGAAAGTCAGACACGGGACTGGACGCGAGCCCTGATCGATCAATCCTCACATAATGCAAAGCCTGTATATGCATATCATGAATAAATTGTAACTTACCGCGACCTCCATTACTCTGGTATGACTATTTCATAAAGGTGCTAATTTAGAGATGCAGTTCAATGAAATAATGCTTCAGTTGACACTTATTATGCACACCCATCAGCATTTCTAGTGTACACAGAAAATTTCTAGAAATTTGAATTCCTTGCTTATAAGATCGTTATAAGTTTGTTAGTCTCTCTAAGTACATAGGTCGCAATATGCAAAAACGGTCTCACAAAGTGACAATTAATCACTATATATATTTTTGCGTCTTATTATTACCCTAAATTTGTTTTATATTCCTACTACTACTTGAAGCCACATGATAGTGGCTCCCCGAATTTAACCAGTTACCATCCAAAAGGCCATGCAGGCCTGTGATACGATAGCTATAGAACTCACAAGCTGGTGTTTGTTGTCGATATTTAAGGAAAATGTTCCTTTAATTTATGAACAAAGATTATGAAAATATCGTGTCACAGGTGCCTTCGTCTTGTGAGATAAGCCATACCTATTTGATAATATTGTGGTAAGACTCTAAAGACATCGCCATTAATAAGATGCAAATATGGTCTCACTAAGTGACACTTAATTAGCAAAGATTTTTTTTTAAAGTTAAAAAATTTGATTTCCTCTCCTACATTTATCAGGACCTTGTAAGTTTGTTGGTCTCTCTAAGTATCTAATTAAGTCACAATATGCAAAATCGGTCTCACTATATGGCACTTAATCCGCATATATATCTTGAAAAATTTCTAGAAATTTGATTTCCTCTCCTACTTGTATAAGGACCTTATAAATGTGTGGGTCTCTCAAAGTACCTAAGTCACAATATGCAGAAGCTTTCTCACTAAAAGGCACTTAATCAGCATATATATTTTTGAAAAGTTTTAAAAATGTGATTTCCTCTCCTACATGCATAAGGACTTTGGAAGTCTGTTTGTCTCTCTGAGTACCGAAGTTGAAATATGCAAAACGGTCTCACTAAGTGGCACTTAAACAGCATAACTATATATCTTTGAAAATTTTAGAAATTTGATTTCGTATTCTACATGTATAAGGACTTTGTAAGTTTGTTGGTCTCTCTTAGTTCCTAGGTGAATTTATTAAAATTGAAAGTCAGACACGGGACTGGACGCGAGCCTTGATCGATCAATCCTCACATAATGCAAAGCCTGTATATGCATATCATGAATAAATTGTAACTTACCGTGACCTCCATTACTCTGGTATGATTATTTCATAAAGGTGGTAATTTTGAGATGCAGTTCAACGAAATAATGCTTCAATTGACACTTATTACGCACACACATCAGCATTTCTAGTGTACACAGAAAGTTTCTAGAAATTTGAATTCCTTGCTTATAAGCTCGTTGGAAGTTTGTTGGTCTCTCTAAGTACATAGGTCGCAATATGCGAAAATGGTCTCACTAAGTGACAATTAATCACTATATATATTTTTGTGTCTTACTATTACCCTAAATTTGTTTTTTATTTCTACCACTACCTGAAGCCACGTGATAGTGGCTCCCCGAATTTAACCAGTTAACATCCAAAAGGTCATGCAGGCCTGTGATATGATAGCTGTAGAACTCACAAGCTGGAGTTTGTAGTAATATTTAAGGAAAATGTTCCTTTAATTTACGAACAAAGATTATGAAAATATCGTGTCACGAGTGCCTTAGTCTTGTGAGATAAGCCATACCTATCTGATAATATCGTGGCAATACTCTAAAGACATCGCCATTAATAAGGTGCAAATATGGTCTCACTAGGTGAGACTTAATTAGCAAAGATTTTTTTTAAAAGTCTAAAAATTTGATTTCCTTTCCTACATGTATAAGGACTTTGTAAGTTTGTTGGTCTCTCTAAGTACCTAAGTCACAATATGCAAAATCGGTCTCACTATATGGCACTTAATCAGGATATATATCTTGAAAAAATGTCTAGAAATTTGATTTCCTCTGCTACATGTATAAGGACCTTGAAAGTGTGTTGGTCTCTCACAATACCTAAGTCACAATATGCAGAATCGGTCTCACTAAGTGGCACTTAATCAGCATATATATTTTTGAAAAGTTTTAAAAATGTGATTTCCTCTCCTACATGCATAAGGACTTTGGAAGTCTGTTTGTCTCTCTAAGTACCTAAGTTGAAATATGCAAAACGGTCTCACTAAGTGGCACTTAAACAGCATAACTATATATCTTTGAAAATTCTAGAAATTTGATTTCGTATTCTACATGTATAAGGACTTTGTAAGTTTGTTGGTCTCTCTGGGTGCCTAGGTGAATTTAATAAAATTGAAAGTCAGACACGGGACTGGACGCGAGCCCTGATCGATGAATCCTCACATAATGCAAAGCCTGTATATGCATATCATGACTAAATTGTAACTTACCGCGACCTCCATTACTCTGGTATGACTATTTCATAAAGGTGCTAATTTAGAGATGCAGTTCAATGAAATAACGCTTCAGTTGACACTTAATATGCACACCCATCAGCATTTCTAGTGTACACAGAAAATTTCGAGAAATTTGAATTCCTTGCTTATAAGATCGTTATAAGTTTGTTAGTCGCTCTAAGTACATAGGTCGCAATATGCGAAAACGGCCTCACTAAGTGACAATTAATCACTATATATATTTTTGCGTCTTATTATTACCCTAAATTTGTTTTATATTCCTACTACTACTTGAAGCCACGTGATAGTGGCTTCCCGAATTTAACCAGTTAACATCCAAAAAGCCATGCAGGCCTGTGATACGATAGCTGTAGAACTCACAAGCTGGTGTTTGTAGTCGATATTTAAGGAAAATGTTCCTTTAATTTACAAACAAAAATTATGAAAATATCGTGTCACGAGTGCCTTCATTTGGGGTATAAGCCATACCTATTTGAAAATTTCGCGGTAATACTGTAAAAACATCGCCATTAATATGATGCAAATATGGTCTCACTAAGTGACACTTAATTAGCATAAATATTTTTGAAAAGTTATAAAAATATGATTTCCTCTCCTACATGTTTAAGGCCTTGTAAGTTTGTTGGTCTCTCTAAGTATCTAAGTCACAATATGCAAAATCGGTGTCACTATATGGCACTTGATCAGCACATATATCTTGAAAAATGTCTATAAATTTGATTTCCTCTCCTACATGTATAAAGACCTTGTAAGTGTGTTGGTCTCTCACAATACCTAAGTCACAATATGCAGAAACGGTCTCACTAAGTGCCACTTAATCAGCATATATATTTTTAAAAAGTTGTAAAAAGATGATTTTCTCTCCAACATGTTTAAGGCCTTCTAAGATTGTTGGTCTCTCTAAGTATCTAAGTCACAATATGCAAAATCAGTCTCACTATATGGCACTTAATCAGCATATACATCTTGAAAAAATGTCCAGAAATTTGATTTCCTTTCCTACATGTATAAGGACTTTGTAAGTTTGTTGGTCTCTCTAAGTATCTAAGTCACAATATGCAAAATCGGTCTCACTATATGGCACTTAATCCGCATATATATCTTGAAACATTTCTAGAAATTTGATTTCCTCTCCTACATTTATCAGGACCTTGTAAGTTTGTTGGTCTCTCTAAGTATCTAATTAAGTCACAATATACAAAATCGGTCTCACTATATGGCACTTAATCCGCATGTATATCTTGAAAAATTTCTAGAAATTTGATTTCCTCTCCTACATGTATAAGGACCTTATAAATGTGTTGGTCTCTCAAAGTACCTAAGTCACAATATGCAGAAGCTTTCTCACTAAAAGGCACTTAATCAGCATATATATTTTTGAAATGTTCTAAAATTATGATTTCCTCTCCTACATGCATAAGGACCTTGCAAGTTTGTTGGTCTCTCTAAGAACCTAAGTCACAATATGCAAAAAAACGGTCGCACTAAGTGGCACTTAATCAGCATAATTATATATCCTTGAAAAATTCTCGAAACTTGCTTTCGCCTTCTACATGTATAAGGGTCTTGTAAAATGCCATGTAGGCCTGTGATACGATAGCTATATAACATACAAGATGGTGTTGGTAGTCGATATTTAAGGAAACTGTTCCTTTAATTTACGAACAACGATTGTGAAAATATCGTGTCACGAGTGCCTTCGTCTTAAGTCATAACATTTTGAAAATATTGCAGTAATGCTGTGAAAACATCGCCATTAATAAGGCGCAAATGTGGCATTATCAAGAAACGAAAAATGACAAATGGCGTACTTTGTTGTAGGCGGTACTGTACATCTTTATCATTCCGATGCAGTGCAGTATCAGCTTTTCAAGAAACTTGACTTCCTCTTCCATATAAATAACATTGTAAGTTTGCTGGTCTCTCAAAGTACCTTGATCACAATATGCTAAAATGGTCTCACTATAAGTTGCAATAGTAGCATGGTGGTCAGTATGACATCATTTTGGAAATGTCCGAGCCCCGAACCCCTCATGTTAAGGGGTCCGAAATGGCCGATCATGACATCACATATTATATGGAAGCCAATTTACCACGCGTTGTCGGGTTACCTCGTTCAGTATAGTAGTCTCCGGTTGGGGGAAAATTGGGCGTGCCACTGATCTATGGCCATCGCTAGGTCAGGGGTGCTCGTTTTGTGGGTTCCTCCTTCTGGGGATAAATTTCTCTGTAACCATCTGAACATTCTCCGACATTGGGTCTACTCTTTCGCGCTATGTGGGTACCAGATGGCAATTGCACAGAGCACTAAGCCCCCCCCCCCCCCCCCCCCACCCCGAACGTGTATGGAGGATGTCTGTACAAGGACATTCTTTGACATCACATCCACTTTTCGTTCCGGGACAACCTTCAGGGTACATTTATGCTTCTATTTCCTACAGAGAGGCTGGCACCACCCCTGGTATATGATCACTCGAGGCAACGACCATCACTGTGACGAATCTTGGATTCTAGGTGGATGCGCTCGGAGATCATACCACTAAACGGGCCCCAACGTGGGCCACCCCAGAGAGCTACACGGGACGGTCCCCATCCTCGCCGGCCCAGGCCTATCATAGACATAAGCCCCTTCCGGTGTTGAAGCCTATTAGACATATCCGTGACAATTGATATACCCGATCAGGTGCACAATGCGGATAGGTAAAAACACATGTCAGTGGCATACTTTGAGCCCTACGGAGCTCTGTGGCCGGCGCTGTGTGGGGGAGTACTGTGGGGTACATCTGGTCAAATTGCGAAATGGATCGTGTACAAAACCTTGCCGTGTTTGTGGTGTGGGGGTAACGAACCAATTATCGCTCTGCCTGAGGTGTGGTTATAAGAAGGAGCATATGAAATTACTGCAGCGAGAGCAGAGGAATTTACTTGGCTAGCGGCCGTCGAAATTTCCATTTAGAGACGTAGTGGCAATAGGTATAGTGATTCGTGAAAGAAAAAGGAAGTCAATTGTTGAGGAGTTTGACCCAGCCAAACTTTCGACTTGGGTATCGAAGTCCCTCTTCCGGTGAGGATACCAGATGATGAACCATGGGTCGCGCTTGTGAACGACGCCAAAGACGAGTTTGAAGCTGATGGAGGGTAGGGGTAGAGGACCCCCTTGACATCGGCGACGTTGAGATCGCTGATAGTATGCATGCAAGGGACGGCCGACTGGCCCTGGATGCCCGCATGACGGACGATAGGGCCGCACGACTGCAAGCAGCTCTTCCAGAGGGTGCGTTCACCCTGAAAAAAGTTCCTGCGCGAGCATGCCGAAGGAGACTGGGTCGTCGAAGATAAGTTCGACCCTGTCCGTGCCGAGAGGAAGAAGGGGCGGGGCATCATTGAGATCTCTCAAGAAACTAAGCCAGGCGCAGGTGAGATGCCCCATGACTGGTTACGTCAAGCAGTGGATTATTACTGAGAGGTCAATGCAGACCACCGGGCACAAGATGATGCGGTCAAGGCCCTGAAAAGGCACACCCGCCTCCAAGATGACAAGGTCCAGTATCAGGAGATGCGTAAGACTCTCCTCATTTGTCTCGGATGGGAGCGCTTCATGTTCATGGAGCAATGGAGGCCAGGTGACCTGATAGTCATTAGCCGGTAGAAGGGTCGCGACCGGGCGCAAGAGCTGTTGCTCCGAAGACACAAGTAGTACTTTCCGATTCCGCTTCTATGCCACCCCAAGGACAGCCGAAAACAGAACATTATGGTTCCCATCCCGGGCATAGACCAAGAAGAAGAGCTCGTCGTCAATGACATCGCTGAAGTCACCATTGAGGCCGCTGAACAGGATATCAAGACCGATGATTGGCGCCTCGGGGGTGCGCTCACAGTCCACTCTAGCCAGAGTCTCACTATCCAAGACCCACAGAAGGTTTGAATCATGAACACCTTCCTACAATGGTCCAAACTCGATATACCTCGCCGTTTCCCGCGTGGAGTATATGCAGCAGCTCGAACGAGTGACCTGTCCACCAGCTGAGGGTACTTAGGTCAGGCAGCCCACAGATCTGTCGAAACGACTGCTCCACAAAAACATCGCGAGGAAGCTTGTCGCCTACAAGCGCCAGGACCAGGTCAAAGGACTCCCGGGGTTCAATCTCAAGATTGTCTACATCCTGCGTCTCAAGGAGGACCAACAGAACCACTGTGCGACATGCAGCATTGAGATGCTGTAGGCCTACCAGCCCAAAGATACACAGCAGTTCAGTGTCGACCGGCCGGACAATAGCAGGAGGCACTGCCGGAGGAACGTACCATTGACCTGTTTGGAGTGTAACCGAAAAAAGAAGGTTTGCAGCAGTGCCAGGGGCACAATACACCTAGTGTCTAGTCCGAAGGACTACTCCATCGGGAGGCAGCTGGGTGTCGGGAGGCAACACAAGCAGATCTTCCCGGACGAAGCCACGAGTTGGTCCATCCAACAAATCGTAGAGGACGAGTTCGCCTGGCTTGGTGACCAAGCGTCCAAGCCGGTACACTTGGAGGGACCACACAGGGTCTGTTACGCGACGGCGACATCCCCCAGCTCGCCTGCCCGGTAGAGATAGCGAACACCCACATTGGAGGGAAACTTCTGCTCCTTGAGGACAACAGGGCGGTCAGAAACCACAGAGGAGGGATTTTGTGTCACAATCTAGACGGCGTCAGGTGGCCTCCTTTTAGTTAAGGGTCACCTCACCATTCAGCGCCGCAACAAAGGCGGGCAGTCTTTCAGTCTTCACTTGACTTCTCACCTGACGGTGACCACATCTCCTGGTCGTATTGGTGCCCGAACAGTCGCTCTGCCAGGGTGCGGTTGAACCGCTCTATTATTCCCTGGTCCCGGTGGACGCCCACACGGCCACGCCGGACTTCTGTCCCCTGTTTCGCCAGCAGATGATTCACCGCGCCTATGAACTCGCGCCCGGGATCGACCGGAAGGAGCTTGGGCCACAGGAGTGGTCCACGCTTGTATATCTTTGCTAAGGCGGCCGCGACCTCTTTGGCCTCTTTTGTGGCCAGGGGCTCTGCCTCTTTATAGCGGGAGGCTACATCAACGACTATGAGCGCATACTTGTAAGTTTTGCGGGCCACCCAGTCGTGTGGCAGAAAGAGCAAGTCGGTCTGGTGGTCCTCATTCGGCGTCTGCACATCAAACTTGGGTCGTGGTATGTGTATGCTTCGCACAGCTGGAAGGTATATCTGCCAGATGTCCTGCTGCTTAAGCAATGCCCGGGGCAAATCTTTAGAAACCTTGGCCGTGGAAGCAAGGTTTTTGATGGCCGTGAGTCCCTTCCAGTAACCATTGGGGCTGTAGAAGAGTGAAGACGACTTTTTTGCAAGCTTGCGTTGTCCATTCTTGGGGTATTCCAGCATCCTTTGAACCCCTAAAAACCATATTAGAGGAGTCTTATAATGATACTATCAGATGTTCAAACCGTGGACCTACTAAGGGCACTCACTGCCGGAGAGCAATGTGCCCTTGCTGAAGTAACCTACTCCCTCTTTGGTACAACATTAGCTCAAGACTAGGCAACAATTATATTCGCGTCGTTGATGAGAAAAGTGACTCATTGAACGGAAAATAAAGATGCCAGATGGCTATTACAATGTATGCGGGCAAAATGATGAGGTGCTTAGTCAGTTTGGGGCTATACCGGGTCGTCTGCGACTCAAGACAGATAAGTCTCTGAGACTGGGAGGATTGGCACGCACCTTGGGATTTGCAACATAGCGGGGGAGGAATTCGCTAGAATTGTGCACTTGGTGATACCTTCCTGAAATTTGGCATGATGTAAGGGTAGGCATCAGAGATTTCAAAATCGATCGGCTACAAGTTGGCACCATCCTCTAGCCACCACTAGCAGCGAAATCCAAAATGGCCGCCAAGCGGATCGAAAAAAAGCTATTTTCGCCGATCGCACAACTGAAGCTCCAAACCTAACACCATACATGTGCTGTAATTGATGTGAATGATGGAGTGAAGCCCTTGGAACAAGTTGGGGGGAAGATTAATGGATAATGGGATCAGAATTTCCGTCGATGTGTGCGTCTGTGTGTCTGACTGTCAGTATGATCGTCCGTCCGTAGATAAATTAGTGTTGAATGTTTCTCGGGAATGCAATGGTCAAATGAACATGGTATGAGAGATTCCTGTCAACACATGAACAAGGGTACTCGATAGTATGCAGCAGTGGGGATACTTGGACATTTGATAATCCAATTAAAGTGACAGTCTATTCTCAACTTCCGGCATTTTCGATAGATTTATTTTCTAAGAAAATAAAACTATCAAATTTCTAGAGGAGTTCTGGTTCAATCTCAACACCATAGCGACACGTCTGCCAGCAAGGGCAGTGCTGGAATGAACTCGGGATGCATTAGTTCCCGTTGTTAATTATACAATGTTATCTTGCCAGTATAGAACATTGGCAAAATGGGACTAGAAGGGGTGAGTGTATGTTTGCAGTCATTCGAGGTACAGGAATATTTTTTGACTACAAGTAGTATTCTTCATTTTCGGCCAGTTAAGATGTGGTGTGTTCCAAGTCAGGATTAATGTTGCCGACACTTAATGCCCATCCCTCATGGTATGCTACTTTACCAGGGATATAGAGATATAGCCACCACTGGGAGCCAAAACATGACCTTTGATGTCGATGAGTGGTCGAAATGTTTTAGCGAATAACTTATCGAAATATGATCCGGTATGGCAATTTGATACCTTACGTTAGATTTATTAGATCAACTCAGGTATGGATTCATTGAGACATGAGTGCGCTACAAGATGAAGGATTTCCAAGTTGATTTGCTATGGAGTAGGAACTGACTAGTCACATGTGGCCTATGGCCAGAGAAAGACAAGGATACCATAGATGAACACACGGGTGAACGAAGGTATCAACTGTTGTACAGAGGCAAAATAGTTGGGGATATTGTATCATGCTATGCATGAATTAACACCGTCTTGTGCAGTAAATAACAGACTATTTTCCGAAATCTAAAACTGTATTCCTATACCCCGGACAATGTAGCAAGCCACATGGGATGAACATTTGTTAGCAAAATCAACTCAACTAGAAACATGACATGTGTTAACTGGCCGAAAATGGAAAAAAAAATACCAGAATAGGAGATGACTGGTCCTAACATGACAGTATACTACTCAATATTGTTACAACAGCCACCTTCACACTTACACAAAGGTGTGCACCTTAATCCAGCTTTCAAGCATTTGCAATTGCCCTTGCAGGCCTTGGCACAACTACAGTGGAGCATCAGTGCACATGCAGCACTTGCGTCTCCTAGGTGAGTCCAAAATGGGACCAGAATATTGAGACGTGGATTCCACTCCCATCCGTACTGTGATGGGTCTGGCACACATAAGTGTTTCTGCAGAGCACGATGCCAAATGAAAGATGACACAAGAATTACCCTTTTTACATGTTGATACAGAGCTGCTTTGGTGGGCGGGATGTTTTCCATAGACTTAAGGCCATGTGTGAACATATGCCGTCTCGCATCATTGACACGTGTACTGACACAACTGTTACTGTACATCTGTATGGTGAGTTTTTCGATATGCTGCATATGAGGGGAATCCTCTGAAAAGACTTGCGGATTCTCAGTCAATTCTATCATCATTTCAGTTGATGCGGGAAAATTCATCCATGCATTCCATCCTGTCTTCTTCCCAATGCCGAGCATGCTGGATGTTACATCACAACCTGTGAAGGCGTGGAAGAAAGTCAGGGCCTTACAGTAATCAGGTCCAAGTTGTGAAGCTATCTCATGAATTGGCATATCTTTATATGCCTTTCCAATTCCAAACCCAATCCACAGCTCACTGAGTCCAAGGTCACGGAATGTTGCGAAATGGTGCAAAGACAGAATGACGACATCAGAATCAACCGTGCGAAGAAAAGCTATTTTGTGACCTTGTGAGACTGCATGGTTGAGATGAAGCATCATGCGCGTGTCTGCTTCCTCGTGGTTCGATGGAGATATGTCACATAAGCTAACATCCTTATTGCATAGTACATATTCTCCTGATGTCGTTAACAACTGGTACTCGGATGTTGATGTTAATTTCAGCAGTTCAGCAGACAGGAACTTGAAAAATTCGTCTTTATTCTCACTAACTTTCAAGAATGCCTGCCAATTCTTCCCTTTAGGTAAAGGGACGTTCTCGGACACCCGTATCAACCTAACTGCTGTCTCACCGAGGCGTTTTGCTCGCGTCTGATTCTTCAAACTGCCTTCGGGGTAACAGTCATAGATCGCATCAACCCTTGTGGTGTTCGTGTTAATCAGAGATTCGATGTATGGCAATAATTGCAATCGAGCATATTCTCCAAACAGATCCGCTTTCTGTGGTTTGATTACATGGACTACAGCAGGCATATCCAAGATGACAACTGAAGCTTGTCTAGCTGCTGAATTCTTCCCTTGTGCAGGAATAGCTGGTAAACAATTGAGAATTTGAGATTTTGTCCCACTCCGTAGCTTACCTCTATCGGATAATGCTGGCGGATCACGTGCATTCTCGTGCATGAAAAACTCATCCATGTTTGAATCAGGCCGGGCTTGCAGTGAAACGAACATCTGGGTAACTATTGCGGCAGTTGCTTTACTTGACATGAGTTTGTCTCGGCCTTTGTCCAGGTTGGCTGGGGGTGGGTTAAGGAAGGTATATATATTTGCCTTGGGAATAACATCATTCAGGGGTACGGTGCATTCCACAAGCCTTTCCTTCAAGAAAGTGGAATATAAATGCTTGCCCCTTTCGGGTAATGACCGTAAACTCTTACTAACTTCGGGGTCCATATATTCACCAGTATCTAATGTCACCAGCTGACCACTAGTTTCATCATAAGGGTTGATAATGAGTCCCTGATTCACCAGATCGAGGAGAGATTTCAATTGATTCAGAAATTTTTTCTGCTCTGATACCGAACTTTCCGGGTGTTCCGTGTTATCTGATGATGTTGTGTGGAAACTTGCATATTCATACTCATCTATAACACGCAGAACTTCTGACCTTGAAAGCTCAATAACGACTTTCTCTTCAGCCTGGCCATAGAGACCTTTTGGACCACTGTCTTCTTTGAGTAGTTGGATACTATGTTCTTGGCTCTGATCTAAACCCATCATACTGAACTTCCTCTCACTACGCTGGACCACAAAATGGCCTTCCATGAATTTGTTGTGGATTGAAGGATGCCGCCTGGGTAGCTGAGACATGTCTCTCAGAAATACGGGGACCCACCGACAATAATTTGTATGTCCTAGGGCAAAAAAGTAACTGCACAACTCATCGATAGAACACAGTGTACCAGGCCAGTTACCGATTCGTTGGTTCCGAACGAATTGACAGCTTGTCAAGAGAAAGTTCCGAACGATTTCACCCCAATAGCGCGCAGTTGGAGATTGTGAAAGAATCCTCTGTTCCCACATTTCAAATGACTCATGGGGCCCAGTCTGCTGACAGTAAATCTCATAAGCATTCTTTCTGAGGATCTCAAGCCAAGCTAGAGTGAGAAGATATGCCTGTCGCGTCCTCTTGACATGTTTCCCACCAAGTAGGGATGATGCTACACCGGGTGTGAATATCTTTGCGAGGTGAAACATTCGCTCCCAACCAGAACCACCCATAAGCTTACCACCAGCTTCTTGGGTGCACATTTCAAGATGCAGGAATCCAATCATACACACCATTCGATCCTCACCTATCTCCTCTGGGAACAGCCATTGACATTTTTTCTGCCTGGCATACAACGGACAGTCACCTTCAATGACAGGTATCTGGCCGGGGTTTACGAAAGCAGTAGCTTCCCTGACCACATACATAGCATGCTTCTGCATACTGAGTGAGTCCGCTTTCTGCTCACTGAAAACAGGGAATACCCCAATAACTGCACGAGGTTTGACATTGTCTTGATCTTCATGTTTTGAAAAGAAGCCTGAAAAGGTCACAGGGACTTCATCAAGCTGCCAGCTGCCATCAACCTTCCCTTTATTGCTGATCTGTGACACATGAGACAACCAGTCATTCTCTCCCACGTTCAAATCTGCATATTCATTGGGCCGTACATTACATTCATCTGGAGATTCAAGCCTGATGTCCCCACCAAAGTCTTCAACGAAAGGAACAAATGCATAGTCGTCTGGGAGTTCAATTTGTGTGTCTTCTGGAACATCTAAACTCAGTGGTGGGGGATCAGTACCCACATTGTCCCTGCTCAGTTGACCAATGAGTGTGATGGACGTACCATGCATATCAGATCTACCAGATACATCAATGTTATCAGTGGTTCCTATCGAGAAAACATTACGTTTGCAGTTAGCTGGGACTACAACACCTTCGTTCTTGAACCGCAGTGAAACAGCTCTCGCGAAACTCCTGCGAACATCCATTACGCGATCATAAGAGACAGAGAGTCCCATTTGATGAAAATCTCTGATAAGATTTT
Organism: Pictodentalium vernedei; assembly: GCA_031216915.1. Taxonomy (NCBI): domain Eukaryota; kingdom Metazoa; phylum Mollusca; class Scaphopoda; order Dentaliida; family Dentaliidae; genus Pictodentalium; species Pictodentalium vernedei. The sequence continues at coordinate 595,896,911 of CM062297.1, forward strand.
TCATACGATCATGGGCATGCAACTTCAAACCCACATAAAGAGGCATTGGAGTTTCTCTGTCACGTCTCTGGTGAACATTTTGTGCATGTTCGGAGCGTTTCGCTGAATTGCTGATCAACATCTGTGAAATAGTACAAGCCACTCGAGTCTTGGCATTAACAGTCTCATCATCGCCCAAGTTCTGTATACTACATGTGCCCTCAAGTAGAACTCTAAGAAGAGTCAGGAGTGAGTTGGGTACAGGCTCGCTCAAGCAATAAGATGAAAATGATCCCGTGAAAGGAGCTTGAGATATGAGTATGTGTTTACGCAGAAGAAGACCCACATCAACTATCTTTTTTGCCTCTTCCTCAGACACTATACGAGTTAAAGATTCGGACAACAAGGAGCCAACTCGAAACCTACTTGAAATAAACACATCTCTACCCTGTGTGAAGGCGTCCCAGCCATCGCCCAATTTCTGCAACAAATGTTCTTTGAATCGAGTGGAATGTATTTCTTCACTAAGCCAATCAGAACCGACTTGCTTCAACCTCCGACTGTACAGATTCTTGAGATCGACAAGCTTCATCGCGGAATCGTTGTGTTCAACAAATGTTATGAGCTCTGCCATAACGAGAGGGTCATAGGGCAGGCCTGACGCGGAATGTTCGGCGTTCTTCGACTTTTTAGATTTAGCCGCTCGTGCTTCATTGGCAAGCTTACAATAACAGGTTTTGTGATAGTAAAGATCACTAGCAGCGGAATCAAATGCTGCATTGACCCGAGAAAAAACAACCCAGTTCTCGGCTTCCTTTGCCATAATTTTGAGTTTATTGTTATCAGACATTGATCTGCAAATAGGCTCACTGCTGTCACCTTCGCGTTTGTGACAATAAACACACTGGGGCAGTTTCCTGTCACAGCCAGATTCAAAACTTGTCCGTGTTCTTTTAGGACTCAGCGTGGAGCAGGATGCCACTGCCTCATTTCGCTCTCGCTTGTGTAGCACGCGCTGTACGATGTGAGTCCGAATACTGTCACGGCATGTCTTATGATATATTGCCTTATTCGTCAACAGTGACATCGACATACACTCATCACTCTCTCTCATCAAACAATCAATGGTCAAATTATATGGAAGCTCAACGCCATTATCTAGGAAGCGCGTTATGTCTTCCTCAATAGCTTTATAGGCGTCATGAAAACGAGATTCTCTATACGGACGCATCAATTTCTTGGAACTGTCTTGCTGGCAAAAGCAACAACGTTCCCAGTCAGTACTAGTCCGTACACGAAGAGGATTCTCACTCATTCTGTGAATGATTTTTGTGAACAATCGCGTTCTCGAATTAATTTCGACAGACAAATCAGAATTGCTTGCGGAATTACGCCAAACAAGAGATTGTATGGCAAAGAGACTGCTTCATAAAGAGCGTTGTTTCTCCGGGATCAGCGTCATTCAGGTTTGCCTGAATGACGCTGATCCCGGAGAAACAACGCTCTTTTCAAGTTCCAAGAAATTGATGCGTCCGTATAGAGAATCTCGTTTTATTCTACATCATCTCCCACGTCTGTTTCCAACACGTGCGTGGATCAGAGTTCACTTTCGCGCCCTTACAATCGGATGTATAGTCGGTAGACCGTCGAAAAGGAGGTTCCCTTCAGCCGCTGGCGGCCATTTTGGATTGTGCCGCTACTGGTCGCCACCGGTCGGTGTCAACTTGTAGCCGATCGTTTTTGAGAACCTCATAGCCTACACTAACAGTGTGCCAAATTTCAAGAAGGTATCACCAAGTGCACAATTCACCTGTATGTGACGAATTCCTCCCCCGCTAACAAACAAAATCCCACGGGGAAGGAAGCGGCAGATGGGGAATGGGTTACTTGAATTTGCGACGCAAAGTGAGCTCTGTCTGTCAGAAGTCAGCACTACGGACAATGTTACAGCGGGCTACCCAGCACGCTACTCAGAACAGTACCTGCAGCAAATGAAAAGTATGCCAGTGGCAGAACAGTAGCTTTCTCTCATTTGCAATACAAAAGGCTTGTCCCAGGCCATATGAGCAATGCTACAGTCCGCGTTTTAGATGGCAGTGGTGGCCCTATTGAATTGCAACACCCATCCGTAACATTACATATTCGAAATATACACGTTGCTTAGCAACAAGTGTAAAGACATGATGAATATTGGAGGACCAGGATCACATGATACATTGCCTTGCACGACAACTTCAGCTGGCTGATCTCGGGGACATACAGGGCTTTGATGAACCCGGGGTGACGGATAAATTGTATGCATTTTAGCTCTCCGAGGGGTTATACAAGAGAAAAGAGCTGCCTGCTGTTGTTCCTTCGGAACGGGAACAGCCGCGGCAAGCTACATTTACCAAGCTGCGTGATTTCAACCTGGAAGGCTCCAGAATGACTCCAATCAGTGGTCTCTGTATAGTTCACCCTGTTCGCGGTGGGCGGGAACTTGACTCCAGGGTCATCCAACCGCACACCCTATTGGGGCGCGGCCACAGGTTCCGTAAACTTCAAAACAGTGGCCGTGTGTTGGCTTCTTATATCCCGAAAGGTGTTAGTTATGTTCAAGAAAGCAATGCCGGGAATGTGTTGGATGGGGTAAAAGGGGGTGCGATAATGAAGCTCTTTTGGGAGTTTGATCGCCTTACTCCTGGCATGGGTACCACCACAATTGTACAGAGAGCCCTGGGTATACCATCCAATGACTTCATACCAGTGCTACACGGGCTTGCCCTAAACTGGGGTCGGCGGCATTATGGCAAAGAACTTGTGATCATTATCCGTGGCAAAGATGTGTTGCTCTCATTAAGTGGTGTCAAGTACAAGGTCACAGAAGCTAGGTTTCCAACCGACGCATTCAATACCCTACATCTTGGCCCAGCTAAGCTAAAGCGCCTGCGGTTTACCAGACAGATACTGACGGACGACTATTTAATCCTTTACCTAACATGAAAAGCAGACGATACAAGCAAATAAAATTCTTGAATAATTACATTTTTCATCTCAAAAACATGTTATGACCCCTCATTGGAACGAGCTCGACGAGCTTGTTCCAAAGAGAGGTTAAACCTATGTTTTTGAGACAAAAAATGAAAAAAAAAATGAAAATTATTTGGCGATTTTTGTGAATCGCACTGGCCGGTTTTGGCCGTTACGTTGGGTAAAGGGTTAAAGGTATTAGAACATGGTCTATAATACCAATAAGAATGGGCTTGTATCCAGAACTCAATACTAGCGACACGAATACTTTCCGCATCCAGGAGATTGGTGATGTAAGCGCCGGTCTCATGACCGATCGAGATCGCAGGCATTTTCTCGGCAAGAAATAATAGCGAGGGGTCAATATTGCAGATGGCATCGAACCATTTCTATCCGCGACCGGTGTAGGGATCGGCGTTGGTGGAATCGGGTTGTAGCCAAACGTAGTTGCAATCCCTGTGGTTATTGCACTAGAGGCTGCTGCAGCGGCCTGTGGATTGGCGGGTGTTTTCGGGAAGTTTGTGAGCCGAAGGCACACAAAGAAGGCAAAAAAGCAAAACACCATCGCCACCTTAGCGGTGGCCAAGCTTTCGAGCATCGCAGATCTGTATTCAAAGGCTGTTGGCGATGGCCAGATATCCCAGTAGGAATTCAGTCGTGTACTCATGGAGGAAGAAAAACTGAACCAACTCCGGTATGATATTCGCAAGGCATCTCGCCGTGAGAGCCAGCAGGGCACAAAAAACGATATGCTGCTGCTGATATACCAAGAATTCGCCAGGCAGAGACAGGGACCCCCTGCGCCCGCTGTTGTTCCTTCGGAACGGGAAGAATGGGAACAACGGGAACGGCCGAGACCAGAGCCCACTGCACCCGCCGATCCGATCAACTCTCATGGGCTTTTAGGATTACTTTACAGTATAGCCCTTTGTTCCGAAGGAACAGACCAACTTCCGTCACTCCCCCCCCCCCCAAAAAAAAAAACAAAACATAACAAAAAAAAAACAAACTCTTTTTTCGTATTTGTAACAAATCACTGGGCGAGTTTGTAGCTAACAAACCCGACCACACCCAGCCCTAATATGATGAAGGCGATCTCACCGTCCTTCTGCACAGCTGATGGTGTGTAAAAGTCTTCTAGTTGCGGTTCTAAGCCAAGACTGTTTAAACTGTTCCCAACTGTTCGTCATAACCGGTGAAGTCAAGCTTATGGGTGGCTCCTTTCACTGCTATCTTACCTTAGCGGGCATACCCTATTGCGAGGGCAGAGACCACGGGCTGTGATAGGCAGCATTGACCAGTATCTTTCCATCGGCTGGAGACATTGTATTGTATATATATATACTATATACTGTTCCATATAGAATGGTCTTAGGATACCTTTAAATCCTTGTTCGGGGGTGTCACGTTGCGGCTGACCTGTTTGGGGGTCCCAAAAGCAGTGTCATAAGATTGGCCGCCGACTTATTGTTGTTCCGGTTCCTTTGGAAACTTCTGAACTGGAACCATAATGCCAAGCTAGCCAACCCATCCGCCCCAGCAATCCATGGGGACTAGTCGCGTTCGTGATGCATTGCATTCGAGACCCCTTACTGCTGTCCATGTTGTGCCCGTTCCTTCGGAACGGGTCCATCAGCCACTTGGGTTGCTACTGCGGTGTTTACGACCATTCTCTGGAGATTGGCATTCTCTTCTTGTAACCGGACCAAGACTTTTTGTTGTTTTGCATTCCGAGCGGCAGCTCCTGTCCGTCCGGCGGTCACTTTTTTAGGGCTTTTCTGTTACTGTTCCGAAGGAAGAACAGGAACAACCGACGACTCAGTGGTTGGCGCAGCTGTCACTCTCTCCACCAGTTCCTGTTTTTCCTTCGGAAATGGAACATCCGAAGGAACAAGAGTATCTATAGGCAGATGTGGCTCTGCCATCGATGACATCGCCTTGATTTGTTAAAGGGCAGGTGTGTCCAAATCGACGATGTTTAGCAGAGGTTAGCATCATGGTTGGCTGCGCTAAGTACATTCCCTGGCGATGATATAGCTCGCACGTGGTACTGCTTAGCGCGTGCCCTACAAATGGATCTGCCTCAAGATCAGCAACCATCTTGCTGGGGGTATGGGAAGAAACATGCTGACTGCCCCTGTATAGTGTTGCAGTGCGACCGCCCCCAGAGTTTTTGTCATTGCTGCGCGGATCCGTGCCTCATGTCGGGCATGTAGTTTATCGATTTCCTCGTCGTCCATGGCGTCGACCTGGTCAATTGTGGGTTTCTTCCCCTATATATTGCTTAGTCTGCTCACCAGAAGCTAATGCAGCTAGCCTTTCGCGTTTGGTCCCATCGACCTGTTTTTCCTTCAGAAATTCCAGTTCCGAAGGAATATTATCCACTGCCGTGTTGCCTCCCTGTTGTTCCTTCGGCATAGCGCCACCTTGCTCTTCCAGCAGTTGGTCAATGATCCCATCACAATACATGGTCTGTATACATGTACATGTACGCCGTTTGAGTCTAATGAAGCACATAACAATGTGCTATGTCGCCAACCCCAGCACACTAATATAAACTGCTTTGGTCACTAGAATCGCTGCTTCCCACATGGTATCGGTCCGTTATCACATCACTTTATAAGTGGTTGGTTGGTCTGTTTTTAACATTAGCCGGGCGTGCTTGCTCTCCGCCAATGCCTGGCGAACTGTTACACGTTCCTCACGTCTTCCAATCACATCATTCTCTCGTAGACAGTCCCCGAAGCTGCCTATGTCCTTATAGAGGAACAGGCAAGCCCAGCGAGATCCTTTAAGAAAGTAGTATACTTCTGAGTCAAAACCCAAACGCACTGCTTCGCATGACGACCCGAGAAGGCTAGCTCAGACAACATGTCTTTCTTGTGCATCAAAGCTTGCATGGCCGAGCAATCGTCGATGATGTAAAAGGTTGGCTCCTCCTGAAACATTTGATAGAAAACCCGTAGATACGAGTGGAGGTGTTCACCAGGATTTTCTATGTACGCATCGGGCTCATCCCCAATCCATGGAAAGTCGTGATATGTTTTGCTGTATTTGATTGTGGGACATAGCTAGCACCACAATGTGCCGACACACGCTCCGGTAAGCACTCCCCCCCCCCCCCCACACCCAGCAGGTCCAGTGCGAAAACTGTTGCCATAGTTTGTTTCACCGCAAATAATGGCTGGGTGGGGCTCCGTTAGGAAAAGGTCATTAATAAAGTGTATTGGTGAATCGGCCATCTTCAATGTTAGGCTGCGCATCCATGAGAACGTACAGATATACGTTCAACGCACCACTCGCCTCTGCTGGCTTTGTGATCTGAATAGTGATACCTTCACTGGCGTTTTCTACACGCCGGCCACTGCCGTGTAGCTCGCCATCATCCGTGGACCGCAGGTCAAGCCATAGTGCATACTTGTTGGTCAAGAACTCTCCCAGTGTGACATCAGCCAGAGATAGCTCCTCTGCGACAAGAGCCACCCCAGGATCTCTTTTGCTGGGGCAAGTTCCGAAGTGTCAAGAGGCTTCGTTCGATTGCTGGTAGGCACGCAATCCCTGTGAGTACAGCTGGTTGGGCACCCTTCGATGATAACCTCAACTGTGGTGATCTTGGGGTTATAAACGACCCCGGGCTTCTTACCGAAAGCTGCACCAGCAGTAGCAGAGAGTCACTCTTGTCATTTTGCGGTGGCGAAGGTAGGATGTGATCGTATAGGATGGCGAGACGAACAGCGTACTGGCTGCCCATGGACCATGCGAGCAAGTTCAGATTGGTTGACCATTCCATATTCCAGCTCATATTATCAACTGGCAGTGGCATCGCCTGTGGCCATGACCACTCGACTGTAATCATTGAATGTCAGCTCGTACTCGAGCCGATCCCCAAGCGCACTTTGGTAGAAAGGCTTATGAGGCTCAAGGAGTTCAAAGTCTGGTGGGATACAGAACCGATTGCCACGGGCATCAGCGATAGCCTTATCTAAAGCAACAGTGTCAGTCTTGTCTTCTGCGCCAACGCGCAGCTTAGTAACAGTTCTTCTCGCGGAGGTAGTGCGCATTTTTGCGCTCAGAGGCTGTCTTCCAGAGGTCAAGGTAGCTGTGATACACGTCTGCATCGTCGACCGACATCACCTCGTTCCCGCTGAACTTGACTGCCATTTTCTTGACGATGGCGCGGCCAAGATTCTGAACGACTGACCGGTTAACATCTGTTGAGTTCAGGGTGACAGCAAAGGCTAGGCACATTGTACCCGGTACGATGAGGTCGTGGGACCCGAGGTTTGGGAACCGGATATTGAGCTGTTGGTTCGGGCCAATTGCACTAGGATTGTGCATGCTCACAACCGACTGCCGAACTCCCTTTACCCCAAGAGGATCTCGTAGTCTGCAGTATGGGTTAAGATTGCGTCCATATTGGTTTGAAGACATGCTGAATATAACGAACATATCTCGGATCAATCTTCAATACGATGACAGACTTTGGTCTCAACGAGTTCGCAAGACAACAGGACGATGATGATGCAACAGAGTTGCAAGATGAAACTAGCTTTACCTGGGCTCCTTTGGAACGAGAACAAGAGACGGGTGTTAAAATGCCTTCATTGTAGCATGAGCTCTTGGAAGAGGCTGTCAATTGTTACTACCAGAATCTGTCTGAGAAAGGGATGGTGTCCTATCTACGTGACTATTCCAAGTTTGAGTTCGACAAAAATGGGCAGCTGATGCTGAAGGCTCATCCAAATGTCGACAAATGTCGACATCGTTAGTAAACTGAGGGCATCCCAAGCTCTCTCAACAATTGCTGGAAAGCGTGGCGGTGGTGAGATCATCCGGAATGAGCTGGGTTTTGTGGAATGGACTCGAGGGGGAAAGAAGCTTAAGCCTAGGGTGCTTGAAGCACTACGAGCCAATGACAATGAGTTGGTTAAGGCAGCTGCTAGGATCAGATCGGATACTACAGAACTGCGAGACTTGGGACAGATGGCTAATGCTGCGTCAAATTCCACTCAAAACGTGGTGAAAAGTCTTACCGAGGAGGAAGAAACTGCACTTAAACCTTACATGACCCACCACTTGATACCGTGAGATTGGAATGCAGCATTAGATAGCTCCGCGGTCTCGAAGTGAGTTAACGAACAAGCTGGCCAGTCTGTAAGAGCTGAATGAGCACATCGCTTTGGAAAAAGAAAGCTCGATTAAGCTTAAGATGATCAGTTTAGTAAGCGCCGGATAGCAGAACGCATGCGCAACCTGGAAGATGAACGAGCTTCCCGCCTGGAGGCAACCGCAACGAAGAGAGAGAGGCTCTTTGATTTCAAATCAACATAATCGGAGAGACTATCAATCGGATGTGTCAATGAGGACACGACGCTCGCTGAGCGCATTCATACCATCTTCCGGGAACAAGGGATTACGCTCGCACCCATCCTCACAGCGACTGGAATGGCAATCTCGACCCTAGTACTTGCGCTGACCGGCGGGGTTGGAAGTACCCGCTCCATCACAATCTGATAAGGGCGTCCTCAAAGAGTGGGTGAAAAAACACCTACAGGCTCTTGGGCGCATTGTGGCCTGACTATCTTGACCAGTCTCTTCTCCTCCGTAGACACGTCGGGTGGGGTTGGTGCAATGTTTATGTTTGTATTTAGTCCCAGGGTCTAGGCGATTGTAGCAACAACAATCTCGTTGAGGCCGTGTGAAAGGCCACCTAGTTCCATATCTATTAATGATACGCTCGTCACAAATCATTTTAACTGGTTAAGTGCTAGATTATATTTGAGAGTCAACATTTTTCCCCCAAATTTGTTTTATTGTCAGTTATTGAAGAGCACTCTCTGTCAATCTTCAATAAAACAAATCTCCATTGATCAAACGTTAATTGCTTTTGGTTCACCACGAAGCATGAGCCATGGATATTAAGACTACAGCATGGAGTCCTCACTTTCCGTTTATAGGGGCAGAAGTTTTAAACTTTTTGCGAGAATCAAAGTGACATGATATTCATTCTGTTATACTGTTAAGAGATAGATTTGCAAGAATCTTTACGAGAATCAGATACTCCGATTCTCGTAAGAGTCCACCTCTTCTTAAAGTCATATGATAATGGCTCCCAGAACTCAACCAGTTAACATCCAAAATGTCGTGTAGGCCTGTGGTAGGATGGATGCGCAACTTACAAGAAATTGGAAGAAATTTCATTCCCCCTTCTATAAGGTCATTGTAAATTTGTTGGTCTTTATAAGTACATACACGTAAGCCACAGTATGCGAAAACGGTCTCACTAAGTAGCAATTAAGCAGTATAATTATTGTTTGTGTCATATTATTTGATAGCATCATGGTTATATGACTTGAGAATAGCCCAAAAGCATTGGATGAAATATATTTTATTTTTTATCAATTCTTACTATGACTTGAGGGGTGGGGTGGGGGTGGGGCTTCTATTTTGTTTTGAAGAAGGAAACACTCCATTGGTTTTATTTCGTTTTGCTTTTTAAGTACTATACATGAGTAGGAGACTATTGTCGATTAGTTAGTGCTCTGATGATAGAATAAAAAATCGCCGCTTAGTCGTTTCAGTCTTTCATTCACAGCATCTAAATAGATATGTAACATTACTTTTGTCAAGATATTTACTTGGCGACAGCGTTAAGATTAGCAATGCCGTACTGTTTTATAGCTCACAGTTCAGCCTGCAATAAACTGGAAACCTGCTAATGCCATTTCCGTCTTATTTGCCCGCTAGATTTGCCCACATTTTTACTTGAACATCGCGACATCATTGTAGCAATAACTCCTCAGTTTGTCGTCTTTTCGCCCACCGAATGGACCAGTCTGTCGTAATCAACCCACTGAACTTGTTAAGGTTACGCTCGTCACAAAACATATGAACATCTAATTTGTCTTGTCGGGCCGGAGTGATACGATAGTCATACAACTTACAAGCTGGTGTTGATAGTCAAAATTTAAGGAAAATGTTACTTTAATTTACGAACATCGATTTCGAACTTATCGTGTCACGAATGCCTTCGTCTTGTGATATAAGCCAAAACATTTTGAAAATATCGCGGTTATGCTGTTAAAATATCGCCATTACTAAGGCGCAAATATGCCATGATCAACAAAAAAATGACTAATGGCGTACTGTTGTAGGCTGTACTGTACATCTTTATCATTCCGATGCAGTGCAGAAGCAGATTTTCAAGAAATTTATTTCCTCTCCAAAATAAATAACATTGTAAGTTTGTTGGTCTCCCTAAGTACCTTGATCACAATATGCTAAAATAGTCTCACTAAGTGGCAGTTAATCGGTATGTATATTTATACACCTTATTATCACCCTAAATTTGTTTTATAATTCTACCACTTCCTAACGCCATCCAAAATGTCGTGTTGACCTGTGATACGATAGCTATACAACTTACAAGCCGGTGTTGGAAGTTGAATTGTAATTAGAATGTTCGTTTAATTTCCTAACATTGATTATGAAAATATCGCGTCACAACTGCCTTCGTCTTGATTTCCTCTCCTTGTAAGTTTGTAGGTCTCTCTAAATACCTAGATCACAATGTGCAAAAAGGTCTTCTTAAGTGGCACTTAATCAGCATATATATTTTTGAAAAGTTTTAAAAATATGATTTCCTCTCCTACATGTAAAAAAACATGTAAGATTTGTTGGCTCTCTAAACACATTTTTCACAATATGCAAAGACGGTCTCACCAAGTGGCACTCAATCAGCATATATATCTTTGAAAATTTCGAGAAATTTTATTGTGTCTCCTACATGTATAAGGGCCTTGTATGTTTGTTGGTCTCTCTAAGTACCTAGGTGAATTTATTAAAATTGAAAGTCAGACACGGGACTGAACACGGGCCTTGATCGATCAACCATCACATAATGCAAAGCCTGTATATGCATATCATGAATAAATTGTAACTTACCGCGACCTCCATCACTCTGGTATGACTATTTCATAAATGTGCTAATTTGGAGATGCAGTTCAACGAAATAACGCTTCCATGGGCACTTTTTAGGCACACATATCAAAATTTCTGGTTTAGATGGAAAATTTCCATAAAATTGACTTCCTCTCTTATAAGGTCGTTGGAAGTTTGCTGGTTTCTCTAACTGCATAGGTCGCAATATGCGAAGACGGTCTCACTAAGTGACAATTAATAACTATATATATATTTGGGTCTTATTATTACCCTAAGTTGGTTTTATATTTCTACCACTACTTGAAGCCATGTGATAGTGGCTCCCCGAATTTAATCAATTAATATCCAAAAGGTCATGCAGACCTGTGATATCATAGCAAAACAACTTACAAGCTGACGGATCCGGCAGATTGTTTCCTTAAATATCGACTAATGGCTTTATTACCTTATAACTACAAGTCACCATAATGTAGATATATTGCAAATAAATCTTGATAGTTACTGCAAAATTGATGTATTGCATTATAACTGCAAGTCACCATAATGTAGATATATAGCAAATCATTCATGCAGGTTTCTGTAAGGTAGATTTAGGGCATTGTAATAAAAACAGTCACCAAAATATAGATATATTTCAACTCAATTACGCTGGTTATTGTAATGTAGATTTATTGCATTATAACTGCAAGTCACCATTTGTAGATAAATAACAAATCAATCATGCTGGTTATTGAAAGTTGATTATTTGCATTGTAACATGACATCATTATGTAAATATAAAGCAAATCAATCATGCTGATTACCCATAAGGTTGCTTTTATGCATTTTAATCATAAGGGTCACCATAATGTAGATATATTGTGAATTAGCCATGCTGGTTATTTTAAGCTGATCCATTGCATTATAACTGCAAGTCACAACAATCTAGAATATAGTTCATCAATCATGCTGGTTACCTATAAGGTTGCTTTGAGGCATTGTGGTCGCAATGGTCACCATAATGTGGATATATTGCAAGTCAATTATGCTGGTCACGGTAAGGTTGATTTATTGCATTATTACTTCAAATCACCGTAATGTGGATCTATTGTAAATCAATCATGCTGGTTGTTGCAAGTTGATTTTTTGCCTCATAACTACATGGCACAATTTTGTTGATAAATACCAAATCAATCATGCTATTTTATCTATAAGGTTGATTTGAGGAATTTTAATCATAAGGGTCACCAGAATGTAGGTATTGCAAATCAGCAATGCTGGCAACTGTAAGGTTGATTTATTGCATTATAACTTCAAGTCACCATGAATGTGGATATATTGCAAATCAATCATGTTGGTTACCGTGAAGTTGAATTAAGGCATTTCAATCGCAAAAGTCACCATAATGAAGATATGATGCAAATCAATCAACCTGGTTATTGTAAGTTGATTGATTTATTGCATTATACATGTACCTGCAAGT
>CM062297.1:595909401-596048853 GCA_031216915.1 Pictodentalium vernedei
TGTGGAATGCTTTTCCAATCAACATAATCTCAAGAACCACCAAAACTACTCTCTATTATAGATCTGCATTCGTCCTGTGCATACTATGAGTGATGCCACACCACTGGTGAAATTTATTTGAGAATGCAATCCCCTGAGCTCAATACAAAGAGGCTGCTTTGTACAACCAAGTGATGTGCACATTAACGCGACTCAGTTGCTGGTCACAGCCACAGGTGAACATGACATACTCTTAACCAATCTTCTCGCAAAGGTGGCCTGCGTGGATGATAGCAGTCTACAAGGCGTTTAACTTGCTTCGGTTCATATCAATTGAGGGTGTTCAATCTGTGGTGTGTTGAGGTTTTAGAAAAATAACACTGAGAGGAGTTGAAACCATTTCACTCAGGGCTGTCACTATTGAAACTGATACAATTTTTATTGAAAATGTAAGGTCTTTCTTGCATGTGCGAAGTGCAAACTATTTGACTGGAAAGCATTTGATAATATTACTTGACACATGTGATACAGGACCGGGAATATGATGTGGTCGTTATTAAGTGTGGTCCTGGGCTCGGGCTCATTGGTTTCAAGGTGCGGAGGGTGCGACATGAACTTATAGTAGTACAGTACAGGGAAATTACTAATTTGTTTAGGTAGTGAAAACTGGAGAGACAGAGGATAGATTGTACGCTTAATTTGGAGCAAAGTAGCCTAATCCAAATCCCATCGAGCTATAGGATATCCCCCATTCCAATACCAGTACACTCACCATATCGCCTCCCGATATTCCTCTGCGCCGGTTGACTCGACGTCTTGCTTCTGTTCTATCTTGTCCTTGTATCCCACACTATACGCCCCCCCCCCTCCGGTTATTGTGCACCCAAACCCCACTGCACCCCACTACACCCTCTGCCTCAGCAACTTTGGCCAGAATTGCTTGCACTTATTAACAGTATAGGAACCTGCTACCCGCATTGCTTTTATGCAAGTGAACAGCCGGTCGAATATGATGATTGCAGTTATAAATGACCATCCTGGAATCACAATTATTGAATGTCTTGTAAGGTAGACCTATATGATTGTGGCAGGGCAGTAGAGGCTATCGAGGAAGTCGTTTGCGTGGGTGGTACAAATGGAAGAGGGATAATGCCTGTCACTCATAGCAGAGTATACCCGCCCCAGGTCCCGGAATACTCTCTATCGCAATCCCAACACACCCACACATGTTGGCTGTGTACGGCATAGGGGCCATTGGCAGCACTGATGAAGGCGCAGGATGTGTCATAAGTAGCCGAACGCACTGCTAGAGTAAAGAGAAAAAACAAAAATCAAGCTTAGAATTTTATTACATTACGGGCCTGGAAAAGTGTAATTTGTATCTAATTTTTTAAAATTTTTATTACATTATGGGTACCTAACATTTATTACATGTTATTACATTTATTACATTATGGGTCGTTTTTTATTACACTATGGGTTCGTATTACATTATGGGTCGTTTTTGTATTACATTATGGGTAGGTATTACATTATGGGCATTTATTACATTACGGGTCGTAACAGACGCCGTATATTAATAACATACAGAGAATCTTCTAAGAATATACACGCGCAATTCTAAAATGCAATAAATCAAGTCTTTTTTCAGGTTTTACGAGAGAAATATGTCCAATTGTATCATTGAATCATGTTTAGGTATATGTGGGCGAGACATTTTCTATACGGACAAAATACAGATTAAATAAAATATTTGCCATTATTTTCCGCAGACGTATTTTTGTCTTTGCTTCTTAGGGAAATCCATGCTGCTAAATACAACGAAGAAGTGTTATCTAATGAGGTCAGAACCGTCAGGTGGTCGATCCGACACCGCACCTCGAAGAAGATTTAGTGGGGGTGTCGATTTTACAAGTAATGTAGGCAGCGTACACGGCATGGGCTGTCTGTCTCTAATCCTATAAACAGGGTTAAGGCTTGATTTTTTGAATACCCTTATTTATTTATTTATTTATTTATTTATTTATTTATTTATTTATTTATTTATTTATTTATTGGTGTTTAAGGTCACATACTTATGCACAATGGCTAATCGTGACTGTGACAGTTTTTTTTGGTGGAGGAAGCCGGAGTACCCGGAGAGAACCACCAAGCATCAACGAGCAAATGTCAGCTCCTCAACATTCTAACTCTGTTCAAGCTCTGCTCAAGCAGAGTTACAGAGGTTGAAGACATATGTACCATCGACGTTCAGTATGCCTTAGTACACGGCGTCATCGTGCCCCCATGTCGGCAACCGGGCTACTTAACGCCAATTATCCAAATGGGAGCACGATGCCGCCGTGTACAAAGGCGTACTGCACGTCGATGGTACGCATGTCTTCAACCAATATAACCCTGCCTGTGCTGCAGTGCGGAGTTACGATGTTGGGGAGCTGGCAGCTGCTCGTCGTTGACTGGTGGTTCTCTCCGGGTACTCCGGCTTCCTCCATCCGTAGAACTGATGATTGGCCGTTGTGCAAATATTATCATGCACTGTAGTGTGGAATATGAAGTGAGACGTACCTTTCAATGTGTGTTTGGTTGGAGAAAGAGAGAGGGGAAGGGGTGGGGGGGTGGTAAGATCGGTAATATTGTTGGGATAAATCTACCGATGGCGTTGGACACCATGGAATTGACAGCCCATTTTCTGAAAATGTCTATGCTTGGCAGCCTCTGGAGGGTTAGCAAATGCTTACCGAAATATTTTGTCCATGCAACTTGTAATGTCACTCCAAGACCTGCGAATGCAAACTTTTTGTTGAAAATCTTTTTGAGAAATCTACAGAAAACTGGAATTTTAAGCTTTTAGGGGTATATCTCCTTAACTAGCCAAAAATGGGTGAAAAGTGAATACACTTACTACTTACAAAAATGTTTCCCTGGCAGCTTTGCGTCCGGTAAAAGAAGTTATTTTTCTCTGTTGCCTTCTCATTTGATGTTGTTGGTGTCCAAAAATGGACTATTTTTTCAGAATTTTGACTTTTAGCAGTTCATAAAGGGTTAACCAATGCTTACCAAAATAATTTATCCATTCAAGTGGTAATGTGACACCAAGACCTATCAATGGCCATTTTTTGTTGAAAACCCTACCAGATGTTTGTAAAGAAATCCAGGGAAAACATAAATTTTTAAGCCTTTGATGGGTATCACTATTAACAACAACAAAAGGGGTTAACGCTTGGTTTTTTGAATACCCTTATTACTTACAAAAATGGTCCTTGGTGAATTCCACTTCCGACAAAGGAGATTAAGTTTATTTCTCAGGTACACGTCGGGAGCTGTGGGTGTCCGAAAACAGCCCATTTCAACAAAATTACGATGTTTGATAGCCTGCAGAGGGTTAATAAACGCTCACCGGAATATTTTGTCCATGCAGCTTGTAATGTCACACTAAGACCTGCGAGTAGTCATTTTTTCTTGAAAACCTACAGGATATTTTTAGCTAAATCCACAGAAAATGGGAATTTTAAGATTTTAAGGGGTCTCTCTCTTTAGCTTTGCCAAAATGGGTTAAGACTTCGACTTTTGAATACCCTTACTACTTACAAAAATGTTTCCATATAGATTGTGCGCTCGATAAAAGAAAGCACTTTTCTTTGTGGCGTACCCGTTGGGTGCTGTTGGATCCAAAAACAGCCCATTTTATCACAATTTTGACTTTTAGCAGCCCGTGGAGGGTTAACAAATGCTCACCGCAGTATTTTGTCCACGCAGCATCTATTGTCACATCAAGGCCTGGGAGTGACAATTTTTTCTTGAAAATCTACAAGACTCATTTAGAGAAATCCACGGAAAACCTGAATATTTTAGCTTTATGGGGGTATTGCTGTTTAACCAGCCGAAAACGGGTTAACGCTTGCTTTTTTGAACACCCTTATTACTTACAAAAATGATCTCCGGTGAATTCCACTTCCAATAAAGGAAGTTATGTTTATCTCTCGTGTATCGTTTGGGTGTTCTGGGGGCCTGAAACCGGCCCATTTCATCAAAATTTCGATGTTTGGCAGCCTGTGGAGGGTTACCATATGCATCGCCTGATATGTCATGTGTATCAAAGGTCATGGCACAGACAGGTCTATCAATGATGAAGGTTTAAAAAAAATCTACAAGACGTGTTTCAAGAAAGTGCCGATAAACCCCAATTTTGGCAGTTTTTTGCCAATTCCGACGAAATAAGGGTTAAATCGAAAATTCCGCTTCGGTACATTTTTAGATTTTGTGCCCCTCTATGGGTGTGCAAAATTTCGTGAAAATCGGTTCGAAAATGGCTTCTGAATCGTACGGACAAAATGTGTGGAAAAAAAAAAAAAAAAAAAAAACCCCCAAAAAAAAAAAAAAAAACCCCCAAAAAAAAAAAAAAAAATAATCCGTAGAAAAACAATAGTCTTTTCCAGAGGGAAAAGCCTAATAATCCGTAGAAAAACAATAGTCTTTTCCAGAGGGAAAAGCCTAATAAGGTGACACGGGTGTGGAGTTGTTCAACTGCAGCTGGTTGGGAACTGATCTAGGATCACTCATCAAAGGGCTGCAGTAGAATACTTGCACATCCAGCTTGGAACTGGATAGAACGCAGCAACATGTGGGAAATTATCAACAAGGAATGGAAAGAAAAAAAAAATCCATTACCAATAAGTAAATAAGTAAAAGGTTTACTGGCTTTTAAGTGCTTGTGACACCAAGAATGCAGTCAAGCTACTGATGACACATGTTTATGGACTTACTGTCGCAGAAAGTATATGTGTGTGCTTATGTATATGCTTTGTTGTGGTTAGTGGATCGCTGCTAATGACCACCCCATCACAAGCACTGAAAGTGTCTAATAGGTTACTCATTTTAGTTTACACTCCAGACAACTCCCAAATGGGTTAAAGTATCTTTACATATATTTGTATATAAAATATATATTTGTATATAAAATGTAAACGGTTACTGAAAATTAGTGTGTATAGGTGTAGCAATAGCCTCACCTGGTTAGAAATTGCCTGCTTGGAGCTGAACAACTCCCTGCACAAGTTCTGGTCAAAACTAAAGGCGTCAAATGTCATAGAAATTTCACACACGCCAAGAGTGTGTATAGGGAGTGCTTATGTTGTATCGAGGGCTTATGTTGTATCAAGGGCTGTACTCCACAGAACTGAATGATTCATCCAACTTAAAATTCACAGTGACATACTTCCCATACTTTTCATAGTCACCTACCCAGAGTGGGCATGTTTCTGGTAAGGATGCGGCTGTGTTTTTGCTGCATCCTGCTTGGGAAGTTAACTCCCATGCAGACTGCAGTAGAACATATGTACACTCCACCTAGCACTTAAGCCCGGGAAAAGAAAATGAATGATAATCATTGCGATGCAGGGAGTGCGGAAGTACTAAATATTTTAAATCATAGCTTTGCCAATTCCCTCCCGCCAGAAAAAAAAAAAATATCCGACTTGTGATTGGAATTTAAAGTAAAATATTGTATTTGAAGTGGATTGTGATTATTTCCTTTGACGCTCCGTCCACGTTGTCTTACTTCCCATACTTACCATGGTCTAGAGTAGCCATGTTTTGATAAGGACTTGGCTGCAGCAACATCAGGAAGAAAACTCCAAGGCGGACTGCAGTAAAACATATGTACACCTCTCCTGTTACTTGGAAAAAGTAAATGAACGAAACATTTAACGAATACTTTAAAAAAATAGTGGGATGCAAGGGATGCGGATATATTAAATAATTTAAATCAGCTTTGGAAAATTACAAATTATCCCCCCCCCCCCCCCCACCACCACCACCATAAATTGAATATCAGACTAGTGGCTGATAAGGTAAATTACTGTACCTCGAGTGGATCTTGGTGGTTATATCCCTTGATGCTCCGAAGCAAGATTGATACCTTGACTATGTGACAACCAAGTAACAACTCTGTTTTTCTTTGTTGCTGTTGTTGTTGCAGTAAAACATATGTACACCTCTCTTGTTACTTGGAAAAAGTAAATGAACGAAACATTTAACGAATGCTTTAAAAAAATAGTGGGATGCAAGGGATGCGGATATGTTAAATAATTTAAAACAGCTTTGGCAAATTACAAATTATCACACCCCCCCCCCCCCCCCCCCCCACCATAAATTGAATATCAGACTAGTGGCTGATAAGGTAAACTATTGTACCTCGAGTGGATCCTGGTTATATCCCTTGGTGCTCCTAAGCAAGATTGATACCTTGACTATGTGACAACCAAGTAACAACTCTGTAAATGTGTCACGAAACATGGATCACCCATACAACTGTTTGACTTTCCGTCTAATAATGTTGTTGGGTGGAAAAATCTAAAGGCACGCAACTTGTAATACTTCGTGAGAAAAGCCGTTCTCGCCTTTTTACGGAATATTAGTTTAATCGGTACCCGTTACATTGTCTATTTTAGGTCAGCACTACTGACCCATAATTACGGCACACTTCAAGGTTGAATGTCATTGCAACTGGGAAGATAACGGGATTTCTGCCCTTGTATTAAATTTTATATCAGATCTGTATCAGGAAAAATCTAAAGGCACGCAACATGTAATACTTCGTGAGAAAAGCCGTTCTCGCCTTTTTACGGCATATTGGTTTAATCGGTACCCGTTACATTGTCTATTTTAGGTCAGCACTACTGACCCGCAATTACGGCACACTTCAATGTTGATTGTCATTGCAACTGGAAAGATAATGGGATTTCTGCCCTTGTATTAAATTTTATATAAGATCTGTATCAGTGGCGTTTGATGAATGTTAGCTTGTTTTCTCTAGCTTTGATTAGCATACAATGCTGTGAATCAAAACTAGTCGAAGTGACATCGCCTCACACTACATGGAATTATAACATTATTGTATTGTTGCAGCTGAGAAGGACTCGTCGGATTCGTTCCGATTTCGAGTCAATGCATTTGGAAAAACAGCCCGATCAGCATTCAATAGTTAAAAGACAATGACATGTCGAACCAGCTCCCAACACATCGCGATTTTGGTAGTGATTGATTGAGGAATGAGTTTAGTTTGTACAGAGTTAGTCAACATCTTGACCTAAACCCCAAGCTTCAAATAGTTAATCCACAAATGTACATGTATAAATTTCAGTTTTGTTTCTTTGTTTACTCATATGTTTACTTTTTCTTTAATTTTTGTTCCAGTGGTGATGACCATCAGTGCACTCTAAGGAAAAGGCTGCTCAAAAACCCAAACCGCCAATTTCTATCCCCGGAATACCCGCTGACTGATGAATTTAGGTTTTCACATTCTCGTAGTATTAAATATGGCGATTGACATAACCCAGTACCGACAGTCAGTGGGTATTTTCTACAACGTTCTTAATTCAATAAATCAAGACCACATTCACCAAACTTATGCAACACTCCATCTTAAAATCCGTCCACTTATATTCCATCTCTCATCATCTATAATTATTATTATGATGTTGATTGTTATTCTCTGTGGTGATGTCCATCCAAATCCCGGTCCAGCTCATACGGGTTCTGTCAGTACCGATCAAAATACAATTTCAATTCTAAACTATAATATCCGTAGCATCCGTCATAAACTGCATAAGCTAGTAGATGAGATCGATGACTTTGACATTATTTGCTTTACAGAAACTCACTTGGATAATGACTCCAATATTGGTAATATATTGATCCCAAACTATTCGGTCCCCATTATACATAACAGAAATCAGTACGGCGAGGGTATTGCGGTGTATTTTGCGGATCACATCACCTTCAAACAAATTGAAGACCTATCGTTTGATGATGATATTCTCTGGTTTGAAGTGGGCAACAAACAGAAATTCATCCTTTGTGTCACATACAGATCGGAGAGGGAATCGAGTGAAAATTATTGGCCTAACTTGCAGGAAAAAATAGAATTAGCCTTGGAAATAAATCCATCAGTTGTTTTGACTGGTGATATAAACTCTGACCTACTCGCGGAACGGAGTACGCTACAGTCTCTTATAACACTATTCAATTTGAAGAATGTTATATCTGAGCCCACTCGAATAGGAAAGACATCTCGAACCCTACTTGACCCTATAACTGTTAGTGACACAGTTACGATAGCTCACTCGGGCAAGCTGGAATTAGGTTTATCCGACCATCTCGCAGTATATACTCATGTAGTTTGTGCACACCCTATTCAATCAACTGTCACCCGGGAGGTCTGGAATTATAAAAAAGGTGATTTTATAAAATTGAATAACCTTATAAACGAGACAGAATGGGAGAAACTAATATGCAGTGAGGAGAACATTAATGATGCTCTGTCAAACTTTGTTTCTACGTTTTTGGAACTTGCAGAAAAATGTATTCCACATACAAAAGTTATAATTAGGAAGTCTGATAAGCCGTGGTTTGATAGCACTATTAGAAGTACTATTCGTCTTCGTGATCGACTGCGTAAATTAGCTCTGAAAAGCAATAACTCAAACACATGGGCGAAATATAAAACTACCCGAAACAAAGTTAACAATATGAAAAAATTTGCCAAGGAACAATACTTAGAAAAAATAGATACCTCAATATCAGAAAACAACGACCAACGGCAATTTTGGCATATTGTTAAGATGTTTCAAAACAACTTTGCTTCCGATCCAGGAATACCGACGCTGAAAACTGATTCAGGTAACACACTTTTTGAAACCGACTATGAAAAAGCTAATATTTTAAACGAAGCATTTATTCAAAATAGTATGTTGAACTCGAATAGTAAACAACTACCCCCCTTCAAACGCAAATGTTCGAAATCATTTAGCAAAATTTCTTTTACTCAGGAAGACATTATTCAGATTATCAATTCTCTTAAAACTAACAAAAGCAGCGGCCACGATGGTATTGGACATAGAATGTTAAAGGAAACTAAATTTAGTGTAAGCAGACCTTTATTTCTGCTTTATTCTAAATCACTGGAGTTGTCGGAATTTCCTCTGGAGTGGAAATGTGCTGATGTGATCCCTCTTTATAAAAAATGTGATCGTCAAGACCCCCAAAATTATCGACCTATCTCTTTATTGTGTTGTGTTGGTAAAATAATGGAGCGGGTTGTTTTTAAGGAAGTCTATAAATATTTTAAAGGCAACAATCTATTTTATATATTACAGTCAGGCTTCCTTCCAAACAACAGCACCGTTTACCAATTACTAGAGATCTATCATAACCTTTGTGACGCAGTGGATAAAAACTTATATATATGTGGTGTCTTTTGTGATATTTCAAAGGCATTTGATAGAGTATGGCACGTAGGAATCATATATAAATTAAAACAGTACGGTATCTCGGGTCCTTTGCTCCGCTGGTTTCACAGCTATCTAAAAGACAGAAAACAGAGGGTAAAAATAAATGGTTACAATTCCAACTATAAGAAAGTCAATGCTGGAGTTCCACAGGGGTCGGTCCTAGGCCCGTTCCTGTTTCTTATATATATCAATGACATCGTCGACAAAATTGACTCGGTTACTCGCATGTTTGCCGATGACACGTGTCTGACAGAATCGTCCAATGACCCATGTAACGTCGAAGCAAAAATGAACGAGGAACTCATAAAAGTAAACGAATGGGCTAACACATGGCTTGTTTCGTTTAATGCAAAACGACGAAAGCAATCCTATTCACACTTAAGAAAAATATCTCGTCATTAAATATTCTGTTTAATGGCGAAACAATTGATTTTTGTAATTCTCACAAACATTTGGGTTTGACCTTAGAATCAAACCTGTCTTGGTCAGATCACATTGATAACATTTGTAAAAAGACTTGCTCGAGATTGTCCCAACTTAGAAAATTGAAGTATACTTTTAACAGAAAAATTCTTGAAAAAATATATCATGCATTCATATTACCGATTTTGGAATATGGAAGTTCTGTGTGGAGCGGTGCTCCTCAGTATCAATTAAATCGTATTGAAGATATTCACTACGAGGCAGCCCGAATAGTGAGCGGGTTGACAAGATCTGTCCCACGGGATCGACTTTTGTTGGAAGTTGGTTGGACTAGTCTGGAAAACAGGCGCCATGTTCACAAAATGTGTAACTTTTACAAAATCCTCACTGGGAATGCTCCGAACTTCCTCCACGAACTTTTACCATCTCGTGTCGCCGACATATCCCAATACAATTTACGAAACGCATCTAATTTTGTCCCTTATTTCTGTCGAACGGAACTCCTCAAACGATCATTTTTCCCTTCGTGTATTGAAGTGTGGAATACCCTACCGGAAGTTATTCGAAACAGTCGGTCACTTGGGGAATTCAAAAAGTCCATCTCACCACCTTGTGTACGCCTCCAACATATTTTTCGACCGGCATAAGGAAATACAATATTATTCACTCAAAATTACGAACTGGATGTAGTGACCTTAATGGTGACAAATTCCGCAACTACATCTCAGATTCTCCATTTTGCTTATGTAACGATGGCGTTGAGGATGCAGAACATTATTTCTTCCTGTGTTCTTTAAATTCTGATATTCGCTGTATCCTCATAGATGATTTGTCGAAACTTACGCCCAACTGGAATTCATTGGATTTAATTTTATATGGAAACCCGTCATTACCCGAAAGCAGCAATGTATCAGATTTCTTATCTGTTCAAAAATTTATTCGTGACTCGCATAGATTTGATGTACAGTTGCTGAATTAGCTGCGCCTCTCAGCAAGTCTGAGTGTCCCAAGGTTACACAGGTGATCTAACTTCCACTGTGCGTGTCCTCTCGCAGTGGGACCTGACAATCAATCTGTGTTAGGACAAAACGGTGGATGTCAGGTTAGTACGGACGAGGAATGAGCACGCAAAGATTAACTGTCTCAAAAATGTTCTGTGAACGTTCCTTAGCGGCATTAAACTAAATTTAGAATTGAATAAATTGTGGGGGGGGGGGGGGGGGTCATCATCACTGGAATTTCTGTTGGAAACTGTTGTTTTGTTTTTTTTTTGTTTTTTTTTTGTTTGTCTTCTTTGATTTCAAGCTGCTTTTACCCGTCTCTCTCTCTCTCTCTCTCTCTCTCTCTCTCTCTTCTCTCTCTCTCTCTCTCTCTCTCTCTATTCTCTCTTTCTTTATTTCTCTCTCTTTTGAGTTAACTTCTTTTGTGTATAATGTTTACATATTGTTATATTTTGTTCTGCCTTTTGTAATCTATTAGTCTTTGTACAGGAGCGGAGGGTTTTCTAAGTGGTCAGCACTTGTCCTCAAATCCTGATTTGCATTGTTGAATGGCAAATAAAAAAATGTTTAATCTAAACCAACACCATCACGGCCTTTCTCAGAATACATTGGGAATAGCTGCCCTGACTCATTTTTTATATCACCCACCAATGAATAAGAAGTAATTCTCTTATTCAAAGCCTAAGTGGAAAACAGACCAAAGATTGTGATAGCATGTCGACTGAGCTACTGAAAGAGATAAGCTTTGAAGTAGCAAAGCCACTCACCCATATCATCAATCTCTCCTTCTCGACCAAAATGAAAGTTGCTAAAATAATACCCATATTCAAAAGCGGGGACCCTCACATATTTAACAATTACAGGCCAATCAGTAGTCTTCCCACGTTTTCAAAAATACTTGAAAAAATAATGCAAGTGCGTTTGCAACTATTTTTGGATGAACAAAGCATCATCTACCGGTATCAGTTTGGTTTCAGAAAACACCATTCAACTATACATCCCATTTTGCACTTAGTAAATGATGTCGCCACTCAGAACGACAAAAGGACGAAGGACTGTACCCTTTCCATCTTCCTAGACTTTTCCAAAGCCTTCGATAGTATTAATCACAATACTTTGCTTAAAAATGCACCACTATGGTATTAGAGGTGTGACCAATTCTTGGTTCGAAAACTATTTAGCTGGAAGAAGTCAATTTGTACCATTCAATGATAAAGAATCGGATAGGGAAGCCACAACTACAGGTGTACCACAAGGGTCCATCCTAGGCCATATCCTTTTTCTGATGATGATATCAGCAATTCAACATTATTAAACATTTTGTCATTTGCAGATGACACCAATGGATATGTGTCGTCAAATAATGTGAATGATCTCATTGGAAATGCAAATTCTGAACTTGTGAAAATACAGGAATTGTGTGCTGCTAACAAGCTGGCTCTTAATGCTTCTAATACCAAATTTATATTATTACACCCTCACGGTGATTTATACACTGCCAGAGACAAGGGCATAGCCATTAATAACACAAACATACAACTAATCGGAAATGAGGAAGAGGAAACAACACTCAAGTTTTTAGGAATCCACTTGGATGAAAATCTAAAATTTAAGCAGCACGTTTCAGCCGTTTGCCTAAAATAGCTAGAGCAATATATGCCATAAACAGAGCAAAACGATTTCTCTCTCCCACTATATGCATTAATGCATTAAGAACACTATACTTTTCCTTAATCCATAGTCACTTAATGTATGGTATTCTTGTACGGGGACATTCTCCCTTTGCTAGTAGGATTTTTGGCTTTCAAAAGAAGGCTATCCGAATTATAGCGAATAAATCTTACACATCCCATACTGACCCACTTTTTAAAAGCTGTCGAATACTAAAATTCCAGGACCTCTACAAACTGCAGACCCTTTTGTTCATGCACGACTGGTGCAATAACAAATTACCTGTTTCCTTTGACGAAACGTTTGAAATATACCATAATCCACCAGGCATGAACACAAGGCAGTCTGGCAAAATACTTGTACGTAAGCCCAGAACTAGTTTTTCATCCGACTTACCTCTCCATTCCTTCCCACGTCTTTGGAACGAAATCCCTCCATTAACTCAACAGTACAATAGGTCGATTCAAGAACAGATTAATTAAGAACGCACTAAGTTCATATTTGACTAACATTTCCTGCACCAATCCACAATGTCCTGACTGCATCTCGAACCCTCTGGATCTCTTCACATCGAGATCTTCAGCCCTAATTGTACAGTTCTAGTCATCAACCCATGCTGCTCCCACGACCGGGAAAAAAAAATTAGGCTCGACCACCCTCACCTCCAAGTCTGATGTCAGAACAAATGCGTTTTTTGTTTTTGTTTTTTTAAATGGGAGCGGCAGAAAGACATCCTTTATGGCTATGCCGTTTCCATGCAGTAGACTATTACCTTGTATAATACTTTGTTTTTATTATGAACTTATCATGTAATAGTGTACTGCAAAAATAAAGATTCATCCATCCATCCATTCATTCATTCATTCATTCATTCATTCATTCATTCATTCATTCATTCATTCATTCATTCATTCATTCATTCATTCATTCATTCATTCATTCATTCATTCATTCATTCATTCATTCATTCATTCATTCATTCATAACAACCCGATAATTAATGTGACCCCTGTAGCGTGCCAAAGGCAAATGTTGATGAACAAATGCAATGAATTCAAAGTTCGGGAGAAATGAAAAAAAAAATCAAAAGCTCCCATCTAGAGGTCGCTCCAAATAAGCACACCATGTTTCAAAGCCCCAGAATCGTAAACGTGCACTGTGCAGTGTCTCAAAGGAGACTGTCGTCAGACAAAATGGCACAGTTGAAGGTCGTTGCTTGCGGCAACATTTTTGACGGAAATGGAAGAAAATCTATTGCTCTCATCTAGAATTCACTCAAAGCAAGCCTACCAAGTTTCAAAACGATCCATTCATAAATGCACCCTGCAGATCGTGCCAAAGAAACTGTTGATGTAAAAATGGAAAAGTTCAGATCATTGTTGAGAGCAAGGTTTTCAGACAGAAATGAAAGAATATCAATAGCTCGCATATGAAGGTTGCTCCAAACCAACAAACCCAGTTTCAAGGCAATCGCTGTGACCTGTGCGGTGTGCAAAAGGAGACTTAGAAAGTTGAAAGTCGTTGCTAACGGCATCGTTTTTGACGAAAAATGAAAGAAGCTCACACCTGGAGTAAGTTCAACCACCAAAACATACCAGCTTCAAAGCGATGCATTCATGAATGTACTTTGAAGGACATGCAAAAGGCACAAATGCACTAAATTTGAAGGTCGTTGCTAGCGGCAACGTTTTGGACGAAAATCGATAGCTCGCATCTAGAGGTCACCCTGAATAAGCATACCAAGTTTCAGAGCGATTCAATGATAAATGCGACCGGTACAGTGTGCCAAAGGAAATTGCTGTCCAAACAGGCAATTAGAATGGTGTTACTAACGGTAACGATTCTCTGCGAAATGGAACAAGAGGGGCAATGCAAAGCCCGTGCCATTGCCCCCGACCTGCCAAAAAGTCGACAGAGTGAAAAAATGCCATAACTCTGGAAAAAATGTGGAAGAAACTCACGCTACAGGTATCGTACTCCATGGGGATCTATCACAACACCTAATATTCAAATCGGAATAGCATTGGCCGAGATAACTGACAAGAGAAAATGTTGGTTCGGACGGGAGGACGGACAGACAAAAAAGATAGACGGAGGTCTCCACTAGATTCCCATTCGACTTTTCAAGTCGGGGGCATAATAAATCAAAAGCTCCCATCTAGAGGCCACCCCAAACAAGCATACTTAATTTCAAAAAGATCCATTCATAAATGCACCCATCAGGGCATGCCAACGGGAAATATTGATGTATAAATTCACAAAGCTCAGAGGTCAAGGCAACAGCAACATTTTTCAAACGGTCATCCGATTACCACCTTTGCGGTGCAGTACCTCATTTGCGGTTTATTGTTACGCATACAAGTTGGAAAATTGGTAAGTACACGCATTTCAACAAGCCTACTTGTGTTGCAAACTCTTTCAGGGCAGGTATTAATCACCAATACTTTCATCCAAGAAATATTTTCATGATAGAAATAAAAAACAGTTTTTTGAAGTATTTTAAAGTGGAAATATGGAGATAAAAATTCCAGTTGTTGGGTTGAACTGCGAATTATATTTAAAATATACTATTGTGAGTCCTTGGAGCAGCATCCGTATAGAGAATAGTCCTATTTTAGCCAAATGTGTAAGTTACGTTTGTGAGCCTTTTGTGAAAACGTTTAAACAATTTATCGAGGGGAGTAATTGATTTTTATGAATACCTTATTTGCGGTGTAAGTTACCACCTTTTGCGGTTTAGACAACACCGCAAATCAGGTATTATAAAAGTTCAACACCTCTCGTCGAAGCTGCCAAATAAGGCAAATGCAGGCCTTTTTATGAAAGCTGAAGCTGACCTAAACTCAAAGACAAAAGTCTGAAGCAACAATGGAGCGAAGGCTTCTATGTCCTTGATATTCACGGAGAGAACAAATTTTGTCGAAAATTTCCAAAAGAATGATGATGAACGCTAATGTATTTTCAATAACAGAGCTCAAATATAGAACCTTAGTGAGCACGCCCACATACCCCACGCACCCCGATATTTCAAGCTCTAATCATTTTTTAAAAATAAACATAGATTCTAGGAATACTGCAGAAAACAGTGTTCTGTAGTTTCAACGGTATTGTTCTGTAGGCAACCATGTTAGACTAACATACCAAAAATCACCTTAATATCTGGAAGCGTGTAGGAAAAAAGTCCGCAAAACTGTAATTTTGATAAACTTTTCAAAGTTCAAGGGCCGTAATTTCGGTAAAAATCAGTGGAGCGGAACAAAATGCAAACTTGATCTGTAGGCCACCATGTCAGACTAACATAACAAAAATCAGCACAATATCTGGAAACGTGTAGAAAAAAAGTCCGGAAAACTGTAATTTTGTTGCATTTTTCAGAGTCCAAGGGCCGTAATTTCGGTAAAAATCAGTGGAGCGGAACAAAACGCAAACATGTTCTGTAGGCCACCATGTTAGACTAACATACCAAAAATCTGCTCAATATCTGGAAGCGTGTAGGAAAAAAGTCCGCAAAACTGT
Organism: Pictodentalium vernedei; assembly: GCA_031216915.1. Taxonomy (NCBI): domain Eukaryota; kingdom Metazoa; phylum Mollusca; class Scaphopoda; order Dentaliida; family Dentaliidae; genus Pictodentalium; species Pictodentalium vernedei. The sequence continues at coordinate 595,925,282 of CM062297.1, forward strand.
AATTTTTATGAACTTTTCAAAGTTCAAGGGCCGTAATTTCGGTAAAAATCAGTGGAGCGGAACAAAATGCAAACTTGATCTGTAGGCCACCATGTCAGACTAACATACCAAAAATCAGCTCAATATCTGGAAGCGTGTAAAAAAAAAAGTCCGGAAAACTGTAATTTTGATGAATTTTTCAGAGTCCAAGGGCCGTAATTTTGGTAAAAATCAGTGGAGCGGAACAAAATGCAAACTTGATCTGTAGGCCACCATGTTAGACTCACATACCAAAAATCAGCTCAATATCTGGAGACGTGTAGAAAAAAAGTCCGGAAAACAAGTAGGACACGGACTGACAGACTGACGGACGGACCAGTCAAAAACATTATACCCCTGCAACTTCGTTGCGAGGGGTATAATTACTTCATAAAACACATCGACACTATGTACAAGAATGCAATAACATTCCATAGATCGCCAGATTAAAATTATTTTAGTGATATACGCAAGTTAATAGCAGTTATACCTTATTTTATGACACCTACCTTCAACTGTTTCCGTCTTTTTTAAACCGAGGTACTGCACTGCAAAGGTGGTAATCGGATGACCAGCGTGTGAACAAAAATCAACTGTTCCTATCTGGAGGTCAGCCCAAACACGCATGCGAAGTTTCAAAGCGAGCTGATGATAGACAAATGAGACCTGTGCATTGTGTCAAAGGAAATTGTCGGCGCACAGAACGGATAAGTTGAGCATCGTTGCTAACGGCAAAGTTTCCCAAAGGAAATAAAATAAAATCAAAAGCTCGCATCTAAAGGTCACCCCCAAAAGCATACCCCCTTCCAAAGCAATCCATTCATGAATATACCCCACAGGACATGCAAAATGGCCAAGGAAAATTAATGCACAGATCCACAAAATTCAAAGATCGTTGCTAACGTCAACGTTTGTTTGGTGGAAATGCAAGAAAATCAATAGCTCCCATCTAGAGGTCACCCCCACACACATACCAAGTTTGAAGTGATCTGATGATAAATGCCACCTGTGCAGTGTTCCAGAATAAATGTTAACGTACAAAACGGAGAACGTCGGAAATGAAAGAAAATCTATAGCTCCCATCTAGAGGTTACCCGAAACAAGCATACAATGTTTCAAACAAATCCATTCATAAATGTGCCCTGTAGGGCATGCCAAAAGAATATATTGATGCCTAAATGCACTAAGTTCAAAGGTCGTTGCTAACGGCAACGTTTCTCAATGGAAATAAAGAAAATCAGTAGCTCGCCCCCAAAAGCACAACCTATTCCAAAGCAATCCATTCATGAATGCACCCTGCGGGGCGTGCAAAAGCGACAAAAGAAAATTGAGGCACAAATACACAAAGTTCTAAGATCGTTGCTAACGCCGACATTTTTTTGTTGGAAATGAAAGAAAATCTATAGCTCCCATTTAGAGGTCACCCAAACACAAACCAATTTTCAAAGTGATCTGATTATAAATGCCACCTGTGCAGTGTTCCAAAGGAAATTGTTAACATACAAAACGGAAAAGTCGGACGTCGGAAATGAAAGACAATAGCTCCCATCTAGAGGTTACCCGAAATAAGCATACCACGTTTTAAAGCAATCCATTCATAAATGTGCCCTGTAGGGCGTTCCAAAGGAATATATTGATGCCCAACTGCACTAAGTTCAAAGGCCGTTGCTAACGTTAATGTTTATTGACGGAAATGGAAGAAAATCGACAATTCCCATCTACAGGTTACCCTACGCAAGTATACCACGTTTATAAAGATCCGATCACAAATGCTACCTGTGCTTCGTGCCAAAGGAAACTGTGGATGTACGTACGTACGCCAACGAATTGGAAGCGACGACAATAGCTCAGCTTGACTTCGTCAAATTGAGCTGAAAATGTTTTGCAGGAATCAAATAAATGTAACCTAATAATGCTGCAGGCCAAATTCAGTTTAAATTTAAAACAAAAAATTGGAGCAGAGATATAAATTTTGTCAACCTCGGGTGAAGCCGAAGTATATCCTCAAAGGACTTTACTTTGAATAATCTTAAATATACACCACTCTATGAGGTTGAATGACCTAGTGATGGCAACAGTTCACTCTGACTTACAGTCAGGTGAGCTGAAATTGTGAATCGAAAATACAGGAAGGCCTAACTAGATATGATGAAAGAGAAGCATACCAAGGCGTCTCTAACGGTTTATAACATGCTTTGGGAACAACCATTTGTGGGGCAATGCCAAAAAATAATTTAAGGTCACATTCAGCATCTATGACCAGTTAACACTACAGAGACCAAACATGAACCCGGCACTTGATTTGCATTAGCTTGAAACTGACCAACTGATTACCAAATATCTAAAGATTTTGTCTGATGAAGTTGAATAAGAGTTTTAAAGAATTTTCTTCATGATCCATTGAGTTAAAATTTGGGCTCCTATAATGAATCCAAATATGAACAAGGCACTTGAACATACCTGAATCTGACCATCCTAAAGAAGGTGTATACCAAATATCCGATTTTTAATAAATATTCTTCGAGCCTCCATGATGGGTGGTGTAATGGAAGGGGAGCAAAGATGACTCCAGGAACTTGATTTGATCAAATTTATATCCGACCTCTCCTAAACATGCGTGTATACCAAATATCAAAAGATTGTGAATGGTGGATCTGCACAAGATTGTTTATAGAACCAAATTAAAATTTGAGCTTCCATGGGGAGGTGGTGGGGGGGGGGGGGGGGGGGAAATGACAAATACAAATCTGGGGTCTTGGTTTGAATAAACTTGAATCTGACCCCCCATCAATATTTAGATCACAAATATAAACTCAGGAAGTTGATTTAAACAAACCTGAATCTGCCACCCTTCCCCCAAGATGCTGGATATCAAAAGGCGGATTTGATGAAGTGGATTTTTGAAGAATATTTTCTCATATTGCACTAAATTAAAATTCTGGCTCCTGGGACCTGTAACTTCATGGAGACAAATTTGAATTTGGCCCCTGTAAGGATGCTGAATATCAAATATAAAAATGGAGGATCTGAAAAAGAAGATTTTAAAAGAATTTTCCTTATATTGCTCTTCGTTCTAATTCAGGGAGCACAACAATGTATGCAGGGACTTCATTTCAACACACCTGAATCTGACCCTCATAAGATGAAAAGATTAGGGATGGTGGATATGGAGATGATTTTTTAAAGAATGTTCCACAAAATGCACTAAGATGAAATCTGAGCTGCCAAAAGGAGCTCAAACATGAACCAAGGGACTTGATTTGAACAAACTTGAATCTGAATCTGTGTATCCTTATACCAAGTATGAAAAGATTCTGACTGGTGGCTCTGAAGAAGAAGTTTATACAGAATTTTTCTTCATACATCTTCATACGTTAAAATTGCCATAGGGAGGTCAAACATGAACCCAAGGACTTGATTACATACTAGAATCTGCCTCTACCAAGAATGTTTAATTCCAAATATCAAACGTCATATACGTAATATGGATTGGGTGTGACAATTATAACACAAGTTATCATATGGAAATCAAAAAGTGAATGGATTGGATGGGCTGACTGACGGATGGACAGTGTCATATCATGATATACCCCATTTACATGGGCATATAAGGACTATGGTAATTAGAGAGTGTTCAGGTTTTATGCAATGCATGGGTAGTTCACACTCGATCTGAATATGCAGAGATCACAAGGATTATTGACAATAATTTACATACTTTTCCGTAGTAAATTGATGGAACTGTTCAGGAAGTAATAGTTTTGGACTTTTGGTTCCGGTATACAGAAGCAAGAGTTATTGATAGCCTAGCATAGAACCCAGCAAGATTTGTGCCATACTGTCCTATTTTCGAATGGTTTGTACTCTCATCCTCCCACACTAACAATATCATGGGATAGCGAGAGGAAACTTATGCTCAATTACACAAATAACTGCACGTTTTGTATTTCAGCAACATTCAGCATTTCATATCCAAATTAAACAAATTTATATACATTGCCATCGCCTGAATAAGAGGTCCCAGGTGGCCTGAGGGTGCTAACCTTACATGGTAGCCTAATATTAACCCAGGGAATTGATTTCAACAAGTTGCATCTGCCCCTCCTAAGAAAAGGTGAAACCAAATATCAAAAGATTCTGACCAGTGGATCTGCTGCTTTTAAAGAATATTTCTCATATTGAACTGTTATAATTCGGGCACCCACAGGGAACCCAAACATGTCGGGCACCCACAGGGAGCCCAAATATGAACCAGGTACTTGGCTTGAACAAACTTGAATCTCCACCACCCCAAAGGATGCTGCATACCAAATATCAAAAGATTCTGATTGGTGGATCGGAAGAAGATGTTTAAAGAATATTCCTCATATTACACTAATTTGAACATTTTTGGATATACTTTGAGTAATATACTTATGAAGGGATTTCATTGTAACTTGGTAGGATGACTTCAAATAATGTCTAGATGGGAACGTCCCCTTTTGGTCATGGTCAGTCAGCCTTGATAGCTGCCCGAGCCCAAAAACCTTTAGCATAGTCTATAAGTCGTATTTATGGAAAGATTTCAATGTAACTTGTTAGGTTGACTCCATATAATGCCTAGATGATGACATCCCCTTTTGGTCGTGATTGGTCTACTGTGATGGCTTCAGGGGCCCAAAGCCCGAAAACCTTCAGGACGGACTACATGTGATATTTATGAAGGGATTTAATTGTAACTTCACTGGATCACCCCAGATGAAGCCCAGATGACAATGTCCCCTTTTGGTTGCGATCATTCAACCATGATGACTTCCCGAGCCCAAAACACGAAAAACTTTAGTACAGACTACAGGTCATATTTGTGGAGGGATTTCATTGTAGCTTAGTAGAATGACTCGGTATAATGTCGAGATGAGGACGCCCCCCCCCCCCCCACCCCCCTTTAGTTGTAATCGCTCAACCGTCATGGCTACACAGGCCTGAAGCCCGAAAACCATTAGCACAGTCTACAGGCCATATTTTTGAAGGGATTTCATTGTAACTTGATAGGATGACTCGTTTTGGAATAGTTTCACTGTAACTTGGTAACTTTCGTTGACATACATTAACTGTGAGGGCCACATATATTAAGAGTGAGGTCATATTAACCCACCCCTCAGCTCTTCAGTACAGTGCACACCTCATATTATTTTTTATTAAAAACATAGCATACAGGGAACATAAATTAACATATTCCCAATTATCACAATTCTTGTCTTATTTCATAACCCTTTCATAAAGGCTGAACATTATCCTTTTCATCAAACACAACAGACAGACAAGTTAAGCTACAGTGTCATTGACACTTTCATTTAACACTGTGAGTAATGGGAAAAACCTTAAAAGAATCTTCTTCTCCCATACCACTGCTCCAAAGGTTTTCATATTTCACAAAAAACATCTTTGGAAGATTTATTCACACGTTTTTTTAAATCAAATCCCTGGTTCCATTCTTGGGCTCTCTATGGAAGTATATCCAACTACCCGTTTTACGTTTTAGATGAAATATTGTTATGAAAAGTGTACATATTTTTTATATAATTATATCTTTAATGATTTAAGCACAGAAATTAAGATTTTATTTGTGTTTGACATTATTTTTTAGCCTTTGAGTACGATAACCATGGAAAATGGATATTATTGGTAAAAGAGAATTTTTTTCAAATTTGCCAAAAAGATGACGGAGCGAATCAGGTTCCTGGTGGTCCTTTGTTGGATGTTATTCCATTCTTGGACCATCATGGCACCAAGCTCCTGGACACTTCTTGGATTGGGCGGACAGGCTGAAATTGCAAACTGCAACTTATTCCAGACATGTTCGATTGGATGGAGGTCAGGGGATCTTGCTGACCAGTCCATACGCTCACCCCCCCCCCCCCCCCCCCCTGTTGGTACCCCCGGACAGCATAGGCAACATGAGGACGGGCATTATCGTCCATCAGAATGAATCTATCACCCACAGCATCTGCATACAATCTGACGAGGGCATCCAGGATCTCATCATCAATGTACCGCTGTGCAATCAATGTACCACGGTCAAGGACACAGAGCTCTGTACGTCCATTCCAGCTGGTGACGCCCCAGACCATTACTGACCCTCCACCATAGCGGTCATGTCCAGCAATGTTGCCTGCATGGAATTGCTCTCCTGGACTTCTCCATACCCCAGAACGCCTGTGTAGTCTAGGCAGTACCTCGACTCTTCTGTAAAAAGGACAGGTTGCCAATCTTCTCTGGTACATCCAACATGGTCCTTGGCCCATTCATATCGTGCCTGGTGGTGGTTCTGAGACAGCGGAATGCGAATACATGGTCTTCACGATCGGAGACCACCTTCGTGCAACCTTGCCCGTATAGTCTGCGTCAAAACCTTTACCCTGGATGCATTCGGAAGGTCACTGCGAAGCTGGGTTGCTGTTGCAAAGCGGTTCCTATGGGCCTGAATGATCAAAAACCGGTCTTCAGTTGCAGATGTTGCCGTCTCTGCCACCACCATGCCGTCTTATTGGTGTGCTATACTGATGAAATCTTGCTCAGGCTCTGGTGATCAGCATATGGTGCACTCCAAGGGCTGCACCAACCTGATGATGCGTAGCCCCTTGCTCCACCATCCCAACAGCCAGCCACATTTCTGCTTCAGACAAATGTCTTCTTACATTTGCAATCGCCATATTCAATCATTAGATCACAAGGGTTTGTGTTAAAATGAAGACTGAATACCGTACACATGTCATGTACATGTAGACAGTACAGGACAACATCATGAAAATCAAGGGTACCAGCTTCCCATGACTGTCACGAAAAGTCTGCCTGTCAAGAGAGCTTATGTAAACACTGGGGACCATCTCAATACATTCCTCAATCATATTCACCAAAGATATCGCAAATATGTCACAAGCAAATTCCACAATGATGTGTCAAATATGTGGTGCTTATCAAACATTGAGTAGTATATGACCAGTAGACTATGCTAAAGGTTTTCGGGCTTTGGGCCCCTGTAGCCGTCACAGTTGCCAAATCACGTCCAAAAGGGGACATTCTCATCTAGACATTATATGAAGTCAACCTACCAGATTACAATGAAATCCCTTCATAAATTTGACCTGCAGACTGTGCTAAAGGTCGTCGGGCTTCGGGATCGGGCAGTCATCATGGTTGAATGATCGCAACCAAAAGGGGACATTCTCATCTGGGCATCATCTTGGCAGATCTTACGAAGTTACAATGAAATCCCTTCATAAATATGACATGTAGACTGTGCTCAAGGTTTTCGGGCTTCAGGCCCCTGTAGCCGCCACAGTTGACCAATCACAACCAAAAGGGGATGTCATCATCTAGGCATTATATGGAGTCAACCTAACAAGTTACAATGAAATTCTTCCATAAATACGACATATAGACTATGCTTGGGCTCGGGCAGCCATCAAGGCTGAATGATCGCGACCAAAAAGGGGACATTCTCATCTAAACATTATTTGGAGTCATCCTACCAAGCTACAATGATATCCCTTCATAAATATGACCTGTAGACTCTGCTAAAAGTTTTCGGGCTTTGGGCCCCTGTAGCCGTCAGAGTTGCCCAATCGTGTCCAAAATGGGACGTTTTTATCTAGACATTATATGAAGTCAACCTACCAAGTTACAATGAAATCCCTTCATAAATATGACCTGTTGACTGTGCTAAAGGCTTTCGGGCTTTGGGCTCGGGCAGCCACCATGGTTAAATGATCACAACGAAAAGGGGACATTCTCATCTGGGCATCATGTGGAGTGATTCTATGAAGTTACAACGAAATCCCTTCATAAAGATGACCTGTAGACTGTGCTCAAGGTTTTCAGGCTTTGGGCACATGTAGCCGTCACAGTTGACCAATTACTACCAAAAGGGAATGCCATTATCGTGGCATTATATGGAGGCAACCTAACAGGTTACAATGAAATCCTTCCATAAATACGACCTATAGAATATGCTAAAGGTTTTTGGGCTCGGGCATCCATCAAGGCTGAATGATCGTGACCAGCAGGGGACGTTCTCATCTAGAAATTATTTGTAGTCATCCTATCAAGTTACAATGAAATCCCTTCATAAATATGACCTGTAGACTGTGCTAAAGGCTTTCGGGCTTCGGGCCCCTGTAGCCGCCACAGTTGCCTAATCACGTCCAAAAGGGGACGTTCTCATGTAGACATTATATGAAGGGAAGGAGTGTCACTGACCATCTTTTCACGCTATCCCAAATGATAGAATCCGCGAAAGCAAAAAAGAAAAAGATGTTTATGGCCTTTTTGGATGTTAAAAGGCATACGATAGAGTATGGAGGGAGGGTATGTGGTGCAAGGTGGAGGCTCTGGGCTTGGGAGGTGAGTTTGTTGGAATTATGAAAGCATTATATAAAGATGTACAGAGTAAACTTAGCCTGGGAAACATTACTACAAAACGTGTGCCTATGGAGATAGGCCTAAAACAGGGGTGTATCCTTTCGCCAATTCTTTTTGCATTGTGCATCAAAGGTCTCGGAGATGAACTCCTGCTCATGACGAGGGGGTTACTGTCGAGGACTTGAAGATACCAGGGCAATTTCTGGCAGACGATAAGGCGTTAGTGTCAGAAAGCGAAGAGGGGCTAGCGAAAATGCTGGGAATTGTTGGGAAATATGGGAGCAAATGGAGACTCAAACTTAATGAAAGCAAGAGCAAAGTTATACCTGTGGGCCGCAAAGTGGACCCCACTCGAAGGTGGAGAGTGGGGGAGTTCTGCATTCCGGAAGGTAACAGCAAGCTTCTTAATGTAGAAGAGACAAGTGACTACGAGTATCTGGGAGTAAATATAAACATCACAGGAAGAGGCATCTACCGAAACCACACAAATAAACTGATTCTGAAGGGGAAGCGAATCCTTAACCAAATGAAACTTATAGGGAGAAACAGTTTCAGTAAGGTTTTCGTGGGGAAAACCATTTGGGAAATGGTGGGCCTGCCAAGTATAACATACGGTACGGAAGTTGTACCCCTAAACCAGACGGCTGTTAAGAGCTTGGAAATCCTGCAGAACGATGCAAGCCGATGGATAACAGGGTCGAGTAATGCCGCAGCGCTAGAAGCAATCGGGGATGAGCTTGGATGGATGAGGATCAAGGACAGGATAGACCTATTGAAAATCGGTTATCTTAATTATTTGGTAAATCTCCCCGACAGCCGACGGTATGAAGTAATGTTCCTGAGAACCTTCAACTCAAATATCAAGACGGGGTGGATGGTCCAAGTGAGGGAGCTAGTAGAGAACTACTCATTGGAGATCTCGGACCTAGACGTTGGGGCAAACCAGGGTAAAATGACACTGTAGCTCAACTTGACAAACTTGAACTTGGTAAGTTATAAATGAAATGGCAAAATTGAAGATCATTGGTACCAATGTTATTTGATGAATTTCAACATAACAGCATTGTGTGTGCACAACATCAGAGTAATCCAAGTATTTTTAAATGTAAACTGTAAGACTGGCTAAAGGAAGAATGTTGATACACAAATGCAGTATGTTCAGAGGTTGTTGTAAATAGCAACTTTTTTCACAGAAATGAATGCTAATCAATTACTCTTATCTAAAGGTCCTGCCTAATGAGCACACCAAGTTCAAAAACAATCCTATGATAAATGTGGCCTGTAGGCCATGTCAAAGAAGAATGTTGATGCACAAATGCAATAAATTCAAAGACTGTTGCTAACAGTTTTTCATGGAAATGAAAAGAAAATTAATAGCTCCAATGTTTGTCACCCTGCATAAGCATGCAAAGTTTCAAAACAACATGATAATGAACGTGCCCTCTGAGGCATGCCAAAGGAGGATGTTAATGCACAAATGCACAAAGGAGAAGGTCATTGCTTTTGGGTTTTTTATGGAAATTCATAAATATACCCCGCAGAGAGTGCAAAAGGGATAAGTTGATGCACAAATGCAGTAAGTTCAAAGGGTGGTGATAACGACAATAATTTTTTATGGAAATGAAAAAAAGCAATAGCTCACATCTCGAGGTCACCCCGAACACACATACCAAGTTTCAAAGTGATCCGATCATAAATGTGCCCTGAAGGGTGTGTTAAAGGGAAATATTGAGGTCTGACTAAACTAAGTTCAAAGGTAAGCGGCAACATTTTTTTTACAGAAATGGAAGAAAGTCGACAGCTCCCATAAAGATGTCACCCGATCCAATCATAAATGTTCCCTGCAACGTGTGTCAAGGGGAAACATTGATGCTCAACTGCACTAAGTTTTTACCAAGTTCATCGAAGATCATTGCCAGTGGCAACATTTTTTGACGGAAATGGAAGAAAATCGATAGCTCCCATCTAGAGGTAACCCAAAACAAGCTTACAGAGTTTCAAACCGATCTGATCATAAATGTGCCCTGTAGGCCTGTAGGGCATGCCAAAGGAATATATTGATGCCCGACTAAACTTAGTTCAAAGATAGTTGCCAGTGGCAACATTTTTTGACGGACGGAAATGGAAGACAATCGATTGCTCCCATCTAGAGGTCACCCCAAACAAGCATGCCAGGTTTCAAAGCAATCTGATCATAAATGTGCCCTGTAGGGTGTGCCAAAGGGAAATATTGAGGTCTGACTAAACTAAGTTCTAAGAACGTTGGCCACGGCAACATTTTTTGATGGAAATTGAAGGAAATCGAGAGCTCCCATCTAGAGGTCATCCCAAACAAGCATACCAAGTTTCAAAGCGATCTGATCATAAATGCGACCTGTGAGGTGTGCCAAAAAAATTGTGGACGTACGTACGTTATGTACACCGATGGTCAAGAAGTGATGGCAATAGTTCAGCTTGACTTTGTAAAGTTGAGCTAAAAATCATCAGAGAAGTATAAATTTTATAGTAAATTTCCTTTCTTATTATACCTACCGAAATTGTTTACAACAGGCTTGCACTACAGTGGAAGAACCTAACTCGGCTAAAATACTCTCTATTTTAATCTTTCCCAAGATTTGGGAAAGAAAAGTGGTGTAAAAACACCACGAAAAAATAAGCCAAAACTGGGCCGAGCGCCATCGGCGCACACCCAGTATGGGACGCTCTTCCAGAGTACAAATCCCTGACTTCCGTCACAGTGCGCAATGCATCAATTCGTCATTCTTTTGACTCCGAACAACACAGGAGTTATGTGATCAGCGGGGAGGAAGGATTCTTACCCGAATAAGAAGACGGGAGGGCCTCCATGTAAACAATTTCGGTAGGTATAATAAGAAAGGAAATTTACTATAAAATTTATACTTCTTATCAACCTACCTCAATTGTTTACAACAGGCTGAATAGACAAAAGGCTGGAGGGAATCACATAACCAACCCACACATAACTCAATAGCACTGGGACCATGGGCAGAGGAAGAGATCCCTAGGCCTATCAAACCATAGCATCACAAACATTAGAAAAGCCAATGAAAGATGAGGCGTATGGTGAAGTGCGACGCACAGACAGAAAGGGCAGTAACAGCACAAAGCTGGAACCGACCCTGAAAAAAGCTGAAAAGCTTGGATAGACAACATCCTGAGCCGAAGAAAGAGGGCCCCAAGGGTCTCTGTCGGCTCCTGCAACTGTCGCAGAGAAAAGGAGAATGTAGCATTTCTCCAGAAGGCTGCCAGTATAACATCAGTCATCCGACAACATGACAGAGTTATTAAAAGAGGAAGACAATGCACGCACCTCCTGGCAGAAAAAACAATTGGTAATACAATCACCAGTAGCTAGACGAGCGGAAGCTGCACGAATAGCAAGACAAGCCCATCAAGAAATGGATGCAGGAGAGATCTGGCATGTGGGAAAATGAGGTCGCGGTCCCTGGAGCTGAGGGGTTAAAATTGGGAAAAACAGTGAAAAGGAGTGCCACATGTGTGTAATTTGGGCGTGGTGGAGACCCTGGAACACTTTCTTCTAGAATGACCAAAATACCAGTCTAAAAGAACAAGATTCACTGGGAGTATAATAGGGAAGTGGGATGGGAGAATGAAGGGCATGTGGTTAGTGGGCGACTCAAAGGAGAGGGTTAATATGCTAATCGGAGAGATTGGGAAGAATGGGGCAAGGGATGTCATCAAGCAGTTTGTCTCAGAGTGTTGGGAGGAGAAGAAGCGTGGGAATAGGGAGGCAGTTGAGAGTACAGGGGTAACCAGGGCCTTCTCATACGAGAACCGTGACAAATCAGTGGCCGACCAAAGTGTTAATATTAGTGCACACCCACGCAGTGGCGTGGGCGCACATAGGTAACCCAGGCACGTATCCATGATTTTATAATTTTTCTATATACCATGCAACAGAGTTTGGGGTGCCATCTGGCGGCGTGGCTCTCCCACTGGCAAAAAATCCAGAATCATTGTAACGAATATTTAATTGTTTTTGGCTTTTCAAAGGACATTATGTAAAATATATTGTCGCAGAATGCTGGAAACTATAAGAAATAATTAAGCAATGAAGTGACTTTTGAAGTAAGGTGGTTGTTGCCGAGTTAGGTATTGTTTGAAAGTTCGAAGTGCCAATGTCGTCCGTTGACAGTTTCGTCAGATTCAAAAGCCCAGTTTCAATTTTAAATTGAGAACGTACACTTCACAAATTGTTGACAACGAATTAAAAAATAAAACAAGTGATTTATTGACACTTTTAGTGGGCCTTTTTCATTTGTGGGGAACTTAGCCCGATTTCCTTAGAAACAGCCGGAGTTCGGATGAATTCAAGTTATGTTGACGTACGGTCTGGGGGAATCTTTGTTCTCAAAACACGGGCATGCAGTCTTGTACTTGTAGTAAAATTTTACAAATTACAGAAACAGACATGCACGCGAACAGCGATATTCGTTTATTTCCAAGATTTTTTCTTCACAAGTTCACTGGCTCCAGTCTGTGAACTATTTTTACCAGTGATACAATACAATGTGAGTTTAAGCCTGTCAGAATTACAGTGTCGAGGCCAGCCAATTTTGTGATCCGACGTGTCCTCCTAAAGGCTAAATACCAGAACCACTCACAACTCCCATTTGAAATACACTTCCTCTGTGTTTTGGTAAACAATGTTTTAATTCCTGGATGCTTTAGGCTTTGCAACGAGAATAGAACTGAATTCATCCTCAAACTAATCAAAGTCGTCGCTCTCCTCGTCTGACATGGAGGTGGGGATTCTGATATGTATGTTTCTCCAGAAATGGCAAAAAACGTTTAAAAAATTAAAAAAGGCTAAATACCAACCTCCCCAGAACCGACCTCTAAATAACATTTGCACACTGATTCCAGAGAAAATATTTCATTTCTACTAATTCTAGTTTGTTTTCGCATTCAAAAGGAAACTGAAATTTAATTTATTACAAAATGTGTGACTGCATTTGTGTCTGTCCATCCATCCATCCATCAGTGAGTCGGAAAACTCATAGCCTGGACGATTCGTATATCTGGCAATTGGTACCTTTTGCAGGACAATTTGTACCCCCGATGCCTGGACAATTCGTGCCTTTTCCCAGGACAATTTGTACCCCTCCTCTGGGCAGTATCTGAGAGTTTGTACCGGGAGCGGATCTTTTCGGCCTCGGGAACATTCGGCCTCGGGAACATTCGGCCCCGGGAACATTCGGCCTGGGAACATTCGGCCTCCGTTTTCTACAAGGGAGACTAAGAGAGACGCGGTCTAATATGAGTTGAAATACCTTTATTACAACTCACAACAAAAATAAATACCGCGTAATATAAAATATACACAATATAAAATACATTTACACTTGATATATACTGGCACAAAACCTCAAAAAATATGATGCAGTTATATCATTCTCAGTCGCTGGTTTGGGAGTATCTTATCCCTAACGGTTACAAAAAGGAAAAAAATCCACCGATATGTGTTTCTGAAAGCTGAAGCAATGAATGAAATGAAAGCTTTCAGCGCGCAGAAGGCGCACAGGGACGATGTTGGATTTAAAAAATCCCTTGCGACCCGAACAACTTTATTTGCTTTATAACTTTATTTGCTTACGAATCCAAGAGAGTTTTTTAAAGTTGGGAGTCATCCATCAACCTAGAAGGGGGGGGGGGGCTATAGTTACAGTCCACATAAAAGAGTTTAAGTGTTCAAAGAAACTGTAAAAACAGTATATATGATCGCCTAATCAAGTGTGATTAAATCAATCAAACTTCAGTCATACTGTAAAAACGCTGTATGAGTATCTCATCAGAGGCCAGAACTTTGATCACAACTTCAGAAGAACTTATAAAAACAAACTTTTAAAGCTGAGTCGTGCCAACCAACACCCAAGAAGAAGTATATCATTTCGGGTTTGCATGTCGGCGTTGGAGCACACATATTGTTATTCTGTTATTCAATACAGTGGATTTTATACAATGGATTTTATATTTCATTATTCATTTTGGATCGGTCTCGTGCTCAATATATTTCGACTTTAGGAATAAAGGTAGGTCGTATATATTATTCTTTAAAAAAAAATATTCTGGAAAAACTCCTAATATACAAAAAAACCACAACAAAATGAACCAAAAAATTATTTTTTAAAGTTATTTTTCAACTCCCAAACTAAGAAATTTTTTACCAAAAGTGGGAATATTCGGCCTCAAAAGTGGGAACATTCGGCCTCGACCGAGGCCGAATGTTCCCGGAAAAATACCTGGGGCCGAATGTTCCCGAGGCCGAAAAGACCCGGACCCTTTGTACCCACTCTGGACAATTTGTATCCACTTCTGCAAATTCATACCCTGTTTAATTAACCCCTCTGAAAAAAATATACATGGAGATGGGGTTGGGAGAGGATTATAAACTTGGAGAAAGGATAAAAAAAGGCGATGTCATTTCTATTATTTTAAAAAGGCATAGAATATCAAATTTCATGACTTAAAGTAAAAAGCAAGTGGACACTTAAAAGATTCAACGTCACAACGGCAAAAAGAAAATGCTCCATTGAGGGAGCTCAGAATTAAATTACTAAGGCGGCACGCTCTTTAACTTATTATTTGGGGCATCATAAAATTATTTATTGTTAGATCTCCAATTTAAAGAATTATTGTGGCTTCATTAAAAAAATAGTGTTTTAACTGTAAAACTACATCCATTACTATCTACTATAAATTTTCTTTTACCACGTACAGACCCGAAGTTGATAATACTAGAGATCGCTTTTTCCCTTATGCTGTTAAACGATGGCTCACCCATCGAAGTTTTTGTATTACTATCACTCCGTCGACTTTTCATTTTCATTTCACTCAGCCAAAACATGAGTCAAAAACATTTAAATAGTTAATACCAGGCCTGAAAATAAGCAGTCTGACATTCACAGAATGAGGTTCCCAGATGGTGAATTTGATGATGCTATCCCAAAAAGTGGGCCAATTTATCCTCTGGGCACCTCTTTCTGTTTAGTTTTGAGACCCTGATTCATATTGAGGTTCACAGAGGGTAAATTTAGTGATGCTACCCTGCGGTGCAGGGCACCATCATTAAATTCACCCTCTGGGGACCTCATTTTGCAGATGACAGGCTGCTTATTTTCTGGCTTGGTTAATACATGAAACAGTTTAGTACACTTACAGTTAAAATTAGAAGTCCTGTCATGAGATGCGCACAAATAGCACGTTGAATTGCGCGTTAATGTACGCGTTATGGCCCAAGTAAAGCTATCAAATTCTGCACATATGGCCTGTGCACAAGCAATGTTTCAGCCAATGGACCTCCGGGTAACCCGGAGGTCCATTGGCAGAAACATTGCATGTGTTTCCTATGAGTAACCAAGAGAACCTGCCGTGCTTTGGATGCCATACGATATGGCAATTCCAACGCGCAATTAAGCATAGATAAGCGCACTATTCGTGACAGGACTTCTAGTTTTAACTGTACATGAGACAACTTGTACCAAAAAGGAGACAATTCATAACTTTTACTGGGACAATTTGTACCTTTTGTCTAGACAACTTGTACCTTATTGTCAAGACAATTTGTACCTTATTGCCGAGACAATTTGTACCTTATTGTCAAGACAATTCGTACCCCCTAATTGTGGTATGAATCGTCCAGGGTGCAAGTTGTCCAAGAACCGACCATCATAGACAACGATTCTTTGCTTTTCATTTGCCCGGTTGTACATGTACATTTTCAGTAACTGACTTCTGACTATTTTTCACATTGTAACCCCCTCCACCTTACACACACACGCATACACAAATATATTAAACATTAAAGAGCAGTATCTTTTTGAATATCTGATTCATCCTCTCTGGAAAACATACATGTACATTGTATTTTTCTTAATTTTACTCTTTTTATCAAAATATGTCATGAGTGTCTGTAGGGATTAAATCCAAGGTTGTGAAAGTGCCTTTATGGGTATTTGCAGCATAAGCACTGCACTACAGAAGCAATATTTGATGGTTTTAGGCATTTTAATGGTGCTGTGAGAGGGGACTGGACTTTTCGCCGAAAGTACATTTCGCCGGAACAAAAAATTGGACAGTTCGCCGAACATTTTGGACATTTCGCCGGAAAAAAGCTGGACTTTTCGCCCAACATTTGGACACTTCGCCGAAACTTTGGACACTTCGCCGGAAAAAAAGACTATTCGCCGTAAAATATCAGACAGTTCGCCGAAATAAATTTTCCGGCGAACTGTCTGATATTTTCCGGCGAATAGATTAAAAAAAAAAAGATTATTCGCCGGAAAATATCAGACAGTTCGCCGGAAAGTTAATTCTTAGTGATTTTTCTGGAAATTATAAACAACAACACAAGATTTTTTTTATTATTTTTATATCGAAATAACATTGATTTGCAAATAACACAAAACTGTAAAAGCAGTAATGACAACATAGTAAATTTTGAAGTGCATAATACATGTGAACATAAAATATAGCCTATTGGTCTCCTTGGATAGGCAATGAATATCTTTTCGGGATTTTTTTTTTGTTTGTTTTTTTTTGTTTTGTTTTTTGAGGGGGCGGGGGTTGGGGAGAGACAATTTATCATGTTACATTATCTGTACTCTCTTCCGTTTCCATGTCTCCTCCATTTTCCGTCTCTTCTGTGGTTTCTGATGACTCTGTTTGACATGGTGTACAAGACCACTCAATTTCATGTTGCCCAACAAAAATATATTATTTTAGTTAGAATAATAATAATAATAACTCTTTGGCTAGCCGCTGATTTGTCGCGGTTGCAACCCCCCCCCCCCTCTCTCCATGTCTCTCCCTCTCCTTCTCTCTCCCTCTCCCTCTATCCCCTCTATCTATCTCTCCCTTCCCCCCTCTCTCTCTCTCTCTCTTCTCTCCCTCTTCTCTCTCTCTCTCTCACACACACGCGCAGACCCACCAGTCCATATTCATTATCATTCAAATTTCTTAACCCTTCACCCAAAGCTCAGGCCAAAAGTTTGGACAGAGACCAAATCTTACGACAGAGGTTGCCACGAGGGCAGTTCGCACCCCCCCCCCCCACCCCACACACGCTCTAGGGCCGGATCAGGTGGTACATTTCAACCCCCCCCCCCCCCCCCCCACACACACACACCAAAATTACATTGCTTCTTGTTCCTTCTTGTCATTCCATATACCACCTTAAAACTCCAACTAAGAATAATAAGATTGTGAAATATAAACGAAATAATTACCTCTTATTGCTTTTTTATATAGTAAGCAATTCCAGTACCACATCTCAAGTGATTCCATTTCTGACATTTATCACAGGTTATTGTATTATTTCGTGGATTAACTTTCTTTAAGCATGTAATACAAAACACAGTACCAGTAGTGGTATCCATTTTTTCAACTGATGAAGAAAATCAAAACTGCGCGGTATAAATAACATTCTCCTCAAGTTTTGAGTAAACAATGTTGCACTTCAATAGCATCGGCCGACGTGGGCAATCAAAGCATGTTGAAAAAAAATCTTCTTTTAGATGGACGGCGCCGAGAATTGTTGATCTTATGTTGAACAAGCGACGAGGGACTTCGGCTGGGAAAGCCATACGAATGGTAAGCTGGAAACATAAATCGTTGAAATCACTTACGAGGGGTGTAAACTGTGAACAATAACTTCTTTCTTTACTATGGATTGAAGAAAAAATAAAACATATTGTGGAAGTATCTGGAACTGAAGGTCTGTAAAGAATTATTACCGATTGATAAGTTGGTGGATGACGGAAAAAGGTTATATTGGTTACTTTTTATCATTTTCATTGAAAAAAAAATTCGGCGAATTGTCTGTTTTAAAAATGTTTTGTTTCGGCGAACTGTCTTTTTTATTAGAAAAAAAATAAAAAATTAGGCGAATTGTCTCTTTAAAAATTTTATGTTCCGGCGAACTGTCTTTTTTATTGGACAGAAAAAAAATTCGGCGAACTGTCTTTTTTAAAATTTTAAGTTCCGGCGAACTGTCTTTTCCGGCGAAATGTACTTTCGGCGAAAAGTCCAGTATTCCTGTGAGATACCACATGAGCTGCACTGTCATGCTGTTGGAAAAAATCAATGTGTAATGTTTTGTCAGAGACATACCAATGACTCTAGGTGCCTTAATTAAGAAATCTGAGGGATTTAAAAAAAAAACAACTTTTTTACAAACACATTGTGAAATATCTTCAGAAGCCAGAATGTGATTTAAAAACTATCACAAATGGGAAATTTAATATCATAAGAGCTTTGTTTTGTGTCAACATCAATTAATTTATGAATTATATCATAGTTTTGGATGACAGTGGGTATGCTGGGGGTCTAGGGGACACATTCAGGGCTATATTTTACCACATCAATATGTAGAAGAAAATTTGACATCATTTGTTAGGATAAAATGGCACTATCTATGGATATTGGTGATTTATATAGCTGCAACACCAGTTTTTAAAACAAAATTGATATTCATTTTGTTTTGTGTGGAGGGGAATGAGACAGATTTTTCACCAAACTATTGTCTGCTGATGCAGGTTTTAGTTTTATTTTGGGATTGCGGTAGTTTTCAAAGAAAGCAGTGAATTCTCAAGCAGAAATTACTCTTTTATCAAATGAAAGAGGTAAAATGTATCTTTGCAAGGATTAGAATGTAGGTTAAAATCCCTCCCAATCATTTTTACACACCTAGCAAAATCCCCCCCCCTACAGTTTTTGAGGGTAGTACCACAATCTCCCACATTATTTTAAGAGCAGTACAAAAATCCCCCTCCCGGCCTTTCACACCAAAAGGTTAAAAGGCAGGGATTTAAAAACTTATGTATTTAATTTGTAAATTACATAAACACTCATTTACAAGAAAACATGCCTCAGTAACTATTTATCAAGACAGTTATTTATTTATTTATTGGAGTTTAAGGAAGTGCTTGGCCTCGATCGGTAAAAAGTTTTGGACATTTTTGTATGGCTTTAAATATACTTCTAACAAATAACAAATTAGTGGGGGGGGGGGGGGGGGGGGGGTTGGTTCACCAGAAATTATGGAGGGAGGAATTTCTGTTCACCTGAAAAAAAACATTGGGGGGTGTGTGTGCGGGGGGGGGGGGGGGTGGTTGCGCATTGTGTGAAAAATGATTTGGTGGTGGGGGGGGGGGAGGTGGGGGGGGGGGGTTGTCAGGGAAAAGTTTTGTACGTTACCCTTTGGAAGGTTTGGGGTTGATTATAGGAAATGCATACATGTAAATGTACATGTATTTTGGCTTCCAACACTGATTTAATTATTATTTTTTGGATATTACACGTATTTCACATTTAAATGTTCATTCAAGAAACACAGACTGAATAATACTGTTTTATTTTTTGAAAGGTTATATTTTTGCCGCAGTCAGTAATAAAGGCCATATATTGCCAAAAATAATGCAGTTAAATGCATCTTGAGCAGGTGTGGCATCCAGAACTGAGTAGCACACTATAACCTCTGGCAAATACCAAATACACATGTAACCACCTATTTTACCTATTAACACATTTAATTGAACCATGGTTTCCCCTCATAGTACTTGTTATAGAGGGGATTCCAATTATATTCCAATCCTCTCCCAAATCACCATCCACACACTCAGAAAACCCCAATTTCACTTGTATTCACTGGTATAATAGAAGTTTTCTCCATATTATAACCCTTTACCTTACATGAACATGGAAAGAATGTGCGCATTGTCATGATAATCTGTGTGTATCATACAGTTTTGACTTCTGCTATCACGAAGTGTTTACACATCTATGCATCACAAATCCCCCATTTAACGTGGATACCCGAGGGCATTTACTGGAAGAACCCACATGCTGCTCATGTTGTTGTCCCGAGGACACAGCTCGTGGGCCCTAATTAAACACGATCGCCGAAGCCCTTCCATGCAGGGGGTCATAAACGATTCCGATTCCGTATCATATAGACGACTCATTCTGATTCCGTATCATAGACTACTTGTTTCCGGTAACGCTACGGGCTATGATTACAGGCACATGGATACATTATATGTGCGTTTCAGTGATCGACCGAACATTATGTCCCAAAAATGTTTTAAAAATAATTTAACCGTTTACCTAACATTTAAAGCAGACGACACGATAACTAATTTGTTTTCATTTTTTGTCTCAGGAGCATGGGTTGCGACCAGTCGTTGGAACGAGCTCGACGAGCTCGTTCCGACGAGGGGTCGTGGCCTGTGTTTTTGGGACGGAAAATGAAATAATGGAAATTAATTGGCGTTTTTTTTTTTTGAGAATAGCACTGACCTTTTTTGGCCGTTACATTGGGTAAAGGGTTTAAATTTAATCTGTTCATGTGACAGAATTGTTAGATGAATGAATTATCATGATGGTGTGCATGTCCTGTGATTTGTGTCGGATTCTCGGTGGTGTCCAGGAGTGGGATCACGACTTGCCGGCACAGCCGGCTCGCTGGGATCCCATTTTGGACGTCACCTCGAGTCTGATACGAGTCGCGGGGCATGCACATTATCATGATAATCTGTATGTATCATACAGTTTTGACCTCTGCTGCAACGAAGTGTTTACACATCTTTGCATCACGAATCCCCCATTTAACGTGGATACCCGAGGACATTTACTGGAAGAACCCACATGCTGCACATGTTGTTGTCCCGAGGACACAGCTCGTGGGCCCTAATTAAACACGATCGCCGAAGCCCTTCCACGCAGGGGGTCATAACTTGTTTTCTTGGAGCTAAAATTGAAAATATAAAAAAAATCAAATGTCAGGGTGGGTGTGAAGGTGGGGGGGACGCTAACACCTGAGACTGCTTCCGACTATTTAATTAGAAAGTTGTAGTGGCCTTTCTTGATAATTCAAATATTCCTTTATAATGTACCGTTGCGACATCAGATCGGTTATTACCAGTATATACTTTTCGCTTCGCAGGTTCGCCTATCTGGTGTAACAAATTCAACAGTCAGGGCTATATTGTGTTCACACCACTTCCCCCACTGTTACACAATATTCTAAACGTATGCTATATTAACCCCCTTACTACCAATATGCATACATATATTTACTACCAATTTTCCCAATACCTTTTGGACTGCTTATTTGTTCATTGGGGCTTGTGAGCCCCACTCGAACGAGCTTGCTGAGAATGATCCGAGGAGTCAAGTGAGCCTTCTCCCGAACGGGCTTGCTGCGCTGAAACAGTTTCGAGGAGGAGCCATGTTCAGTATTCTCGATGCAAGTTTTGGAGTTTGGAAATATAACACCTGTGATTCATCTAACACAACTGACATTTTTACAGTCATAGTGTAGCATTAAGAAGCAAGTCCGCTGACTTCCAATGTCTCCAGTTGATTCAACTAGCTAGCAAATTCTGTGGAGTTTAGCAAAACTTCCAGCAGCCTGCACCAAATATAGTGTCGACCCCCTTAGACACGTAACGTTACAGTCCTATTCCATTTGTGCTCTTCTCAACGCGGATAAGTAACGACACTTACAAAAATCCTGATTAATTTCACTTTCTCGCCCACTTAGTTCTCATCGGTGACATAGCCTGTGGGCCATCATTGGAGCGAGCTCGTCGAGGGCTCGTTCCGGTGATGGTCCTGGGGTTATTATCTGTGACAGGCTTGTATTCAATTGAATTGAATCAATCGATTTAATTCGATTGATATATACTTTTGATTTGAATCCTGATTGAAATGAATTGTTTGTCTTTTGATTCATATCAAACTTTTTAAACTGTCAGCAATATCTTCTCAAAATTTCTTGGAAATGTACAGAAGCAAGATGAAAAAAATATTAACTGTTCTTATACAGCAATTAGACACTATTTATGATAGAACTAGTCCTTGAGTGTGTCAAGCTGCTCATTAAGGAAAGTGAGCATTATGATGTGAGCACACCCATTAAGTAACGCATGACCTCTAAAAATCAGGCTTGAAAGCACAATTTTGCTGATGTATCCCTTTCGAGGATCGAAGTTCGATTCGACTCTAAATAGGTAAATCGAATTTCGATGCTCGATTCGGTTTCGGATGTTGGGTTCGATGTTCGATTCGATCAAAATTCACTATTCGCAGGACCCTAATATGAGTGTGTGTATAAAATAAATGTATATACATTCATCATTCTTTTAGTTTATCAAATGTATTACAAAAAACATTACAAAATGTTTTGTATATATGTTTTACATACATTGATTGAAAGCATATTATTGTCTCACCATACGATAGGTACTGATATTGACTGATATCTCCCGCCGATAATTCGATATGTTGGCGCCATCTCACAGTCTACCCTACACGATGATAAGGACCGTTAATATTATTTTATCCCCCCACCCCCCTCGGGTCACACTGCGGATGCATATAAATATATATTTGGGTCAATACCTGTATACATACAGTGGCGACAATTTGTAGAATCAACTTGGGGGTTGGGGGTAGTTCATATCCGTTAACACTTGTATTGGGTAATGGTATCGGTCCAGCTAGTAGGGGCTTTTTAAGAACCGCGACAAATCAGCGGCTGGCCAAAGTGATATTATAATATGTGTTGCTGTGAGATCCAAGACACAAGGTACAAGAATCGTTTAGAGGGTTCTCCAGAATACGATTCGGCATATGAGCCCCCCCCCCCCCCCCTTCACATCCTCATAGATACTCACACACTTAAGCGATTGCACTCAAAATGTTGCGCTACTTTCACCGTGCAGCCTCAACTGTGTCCCCCTTAGAGTCCCTCCTTCTATTTACTGCTGTCAACTGCTCGTCACTTGAAGAGACTTATATTGTGGAAGGAGGGAAAAAAAGAAAAAAAAAAAAAAAAAATTTTTTTTTTTTTTTTTCTCTTTTTTCCCCTTGGGGGTTGTTCACTTTTGAACCATGCCGTTTTTGATAGGAGTCGGGTCCCCACCACCCCAACCCACCGCGCATCTCCTTCCAACTTTCGCGTACTTTTTCGTGAAAGGAGGCTTGCGTCATTTCATCTCCTTAGACACCACCAAATGGGAAAACGGTCCTCGCTTCACGATGAACCCCGCGCATCCTGTTTTGACAAATCCTCCACTCTGTTTGGTGCTACGCTGAAAGCAGTCGCTGATCGAATTGAATTTCTCACATGCTATTTTATCGTTATTGGCTGTCAGCGAACCCCCTCTCCAAAACCTGTTCCGTGTCAACCCGAAATATGCCTCTTAACCGGTGGAGTGCTAGAACCCACTGTCAGGGCTTTCAAAAGAATGAGGGTATCAGAGCAAAAGCCAATGTTTTCCTTGCTCCTGTTTCATATTCATTCAAAAGCAAAAAATACTTTGTTTATATAAATATGTTCTATTGCAAATTGTTGGAGAGTGTCTGCAGGCACTCTCCAATAGTTTGAGATAAAACAAGTTTTCAATAACAAATTCAGACCACCAAAAATAATCTAGCCCTCAACCAGTTAATGATGGCCTCGTAGATGCGGGCCACTGCCCAGAGCCAACCATTTGGATCTGGGCAGTGTTCCGCACGGCGGGAATATTATTTGGAAGTATATACGAGAGGATGCTGGTCCTGTAGCACTTTTCCATGTGTGGCTTAAATCAATCCTTGGGAAAATGAATAAAACGACAAATACCCATCAGGTACATATTATTCAATAGATCAGCCTAGAGATAGATAGATAGATAGATATTTTTTATTTAACGGTATAAACATCAAATGTTAATACATCAAGTAAAAGAAAAGATATAAATTTGCTAATAACAGTATGTTTATGCCGTCGGGAGATTACATAGCCAGATTGGCTGTCTACCTGTAAACCCCCATAACATTTCAATCCAACATCGCTATATGATCGAAGACAACCTTCATTAACTCAGTGATATATTTAGAAAACTGCAGATTGCAGACCTTAAATTATAAATTACAGACTCAAACAACGGACTCAGTTAAAAGACTTGGTGATCTAAGTGTGTTTGTGAATGACGAGATTGCCAGAAGTTATTCATGGGTAATATAGCAGGTTAACTAGGAAAGGAAAGTAAACTATTCTTACTACGTAATTTAAAAAAAAAAATATTGAATTGAAATTCCAGATACTCACAAAAGTCACCGTCACATTGGTTGACTTCTTCATACAACATGAACTCGACAACCTGGATTGCCATGAGGGCACATATAAAATTGATTTTCAGTACTTACTAGTTTTGACAATCAGGGCAGTAGGGGTTATTGCATTGTGTGCTCTCTTGATACGATGATAAAAGGTTAGTTCTTACTTTCCTCCTAAATTCATTCCTGTTAGTAATGTTCCGTGTGGCTTGGTCTAAATTGTTCCAAATTTTAGGGAGCGCAAACAAGGGTAATCTATCTAGGGCCTTAGTTCTGGTTCTATTTTCACGTAAAAGCCCCGATTGCCTGGTGTTCATGTGTTGCGAGTCATTTGATACACTAAAGAACTGTTCAAATGATCGAGGAAGCGCACCATTTTTCCAGTCGAACGCAAAAAGGCAGACTTGCATTTTATACAAGTCCGCAACTTTCAGAATTTTATCCTTGGCAAATAGTGGATCAGTATGAGAGTTAAACTTTCTGTTGTTTATGATTCGAAGGGAGCGTTTTTGTACTTTTGAAAGCCTATTAATCCCTCTAGCGTTTCCCCAAATTTGGATACCATATAGCAGGTGACAATGCACAAGTGCATAGTATAACGTTTTCATGACTGCATGGGGTAAGATTTTTTTGGCTTTACTAAGAGCATAGTTTGCCCAACGAATCGTGGAGCAGATGTTTGATATGTGATGCTCATAAGATAGGTTTTCATCGATATTTATTCCTAAAAATTTCAGGGATTGTTCTTCTTCATGAGTTCCTACTCGTTTAATTGTCTGATTATTTATGGAGATATTTAAATGGGTTCCACAATTTCTATTGCGAGTTGACTTAATGACAATATATTTTGTTTTGCTGGCATTTAGAGCAAGCTGGTTTGCCGAACACCAATCATTTAGTTTATTAAGTTCGTTATTGAAACGTGTGGCTAGGTGAATTTCACTAGGGGCCGAGTCATACACGGATGTGTCATCTGCAAACGAGAGAAGATTTAAGGACGTAGCTCGACTAATGTCATTTATATATAACAAGAATAACACAGGCCCGAGGACAGAACCTTGTGGTACGCCACATGTCATTGTGGCTGTGTCGGATCTGGCTGTGCCATAATTAACGTATTGCGTCCTTCCTGAGAGGTAACTTCGAAACCAATTATTGCTAATTCCCCTGAAGCCATATTTCTCAAGTTTACTTAATAAAATATCATGGTTTATCGTGTCGAAGGCCTTGGAGAGATCCAGAAATGTAGCCATGGTCATATTTTTACTATCCTTATTATTCTCCAGACCTACAGATTTGAGAAGCTGCATCACTGGGTGTATTGTGGAGTGATTTTTTCTAAACCCGTATTGATGATGATATATTATGTCAAACATATCTAAATATTTAATTACTCTGTTGCACATAAGCTTCTCTAATACTTTTGAGAAAGCTGGTAATATACTTATAGGCCTATAGTTGTTAAAGCTGTTTTCATCTCCTGCTTTAAAAATGGGTGTCACTTTTGCTATCTTCATTTTGTCTGGGACTACGCCATGATCAAAGGAGTTGTTAATGATATAGGTCAATGATGGAGCTATAATGTTTATAGTTTGCTTAAGGATAGTGGTGGTAATACCGTCGCAATCCTCACTTTTTTTAGGCTTAAATAAATTAGTAACAGTAACTATTTCTTGCTCGGTTGTTGGGCTGATAAAGAAGTTGTGCAAAGCATTATTGTCAAGGTAGTCTAGAAAGTGTTTCTGGGGTTTGTTTATTTTTTCACTAGTACATTTACCTATATTAGCAAAAAATGAATTAAATTCCTGGGCTATTTCAAAAGGGTTGTTAATTTCTTTTTTGTTTTCTAATAAGAAAAACTTTGGCAGTGTGGCGCAACGTTTAGTTCTATTTATAGATTCATTTAAAACTTTCCAAGTTTTACGCATATCGTTTTTATTTTCTAATAGTATATTATTATAATACATTACTTTACTTTGCTTTTTCATTTTGTCGAAGATCCTACAGTAGCTTTTGTATTTTTTAATATTTTGTTCAGTTGGGAATCTTAATTTTTTATTATAGAATCTTGATTTATTGTTTGACGAGATTATAAGTCCTTTCGTCATCCAAGGTTTCTTCCTCAGAAACCTTTTCGGTGGCTGACTATTTGTGAGAGGAAATGCCATTTCGTAGGCAGACATGTAAATGTTGAGAAATGTGTTGTATGCCAAGTTTGGGCAATTGCTTTCAAAAACGGGTGAAAAGTCGCTTTGAGAAAGGTACGTTTTAAAAATGGCAATATTCTCTCGATTAATTTTACGCTTGAGCTGAATCGGTCTGTCATCTTTCATAGAACAGCCTAATTCTATTTGGAAAGTACCGAAATGGTCGGAAACATCTGTAATTATTATACCCGATACTGATGAAGACTGGATATTATTTGAAAAAATGTGATCAATTAAAGTGGCCGAGTAAGGAGTTACTCTTGTCGGTTTGGTGATAAATGGCAAGAAACCCTGACTAGTCAATATATCTATATATTCGTCAGTTTTTGCGTGGAGACCAGTTTTCAAAAGATCAATATTAAAGTCGCCCATTATGTATGATATTTTGTTTTCACAAGTTACTTTATCAGTTATTTCGCTTAATCTAGATAAAAATAAATCAATATCTGCTTTCGGTTGAGTATTGGGTCTGTAGATTACCCCAAGTAATTTAGTGGACCTCATACTTTTAATTTCAACGAAGAGAGATTCGATAACATGTGGAATAAACACAGATAGATCATTTCGTATTTTATAAACTAAATCTTCTCTAATGTACATTCCAACCCCACCACGTCCATCATCCCCATCGGGCCTCGTATTTTTAATAAGGGGATGATAACCATTCAGAGTGTAAGAACAATTTGGTGGAATTTGGAATATCTCAGTAAGGCCTATAATGTCAAAAAGATTTTTCGTGCCTTGTGTTTCGTACAGTAGCTCAGTTAGTGGTTCCCAGTGAGCCTTTAGACTTGGACAGTTCAAATGGAAAATAGAAAATTGTACTTGTTGGTTTCTAAATTTCAATGGGATTTCTTTGGGTAAGTAGTATTTACAATCATTTTGGATAACATTAAGGGGACAAGCATCTGTAGTGGAGGTTTCGCATGATTTTTCGTTATATTTTTGTTTGAAATCGTAATTTAAATTGTTCTGGATCTCGTCCAGTGATATGTTACCCGCCATTATTCAGTATCAGGTCACCAAGTCGAATGGTCAAAAAATAATGTACTATACCAGAAAGACAGTCTACAGCGAGAATAGGGGAACATACAAATTCACGTTTCATCAACTGGAGTTCACATTGGAACTTACTGGAATGGAAGCTGTCAGCGACAGATTTATTTACAGTTGTCTTAGATATACACATAGCCGAATATGGTGTTGGAAGATGCTGATTTACGGACCAGTAAAAGTACAAAAAGAAAATTAAGTACATATATACATCTTTCGCTAATATCTTCATCATAGCGAATTTGGAAGCGCGTTAATATTTCAGCTAAATATATGAGGTGCACAAGAGGCAAGCAGTTGATATTTTCATTAAAAAATTTAAGGGACAAAAAAATAAGAAATTAAATAATAATAATAAAAAATAAAAAAAAAAAAAAAAAGAAGTTTCGTCATAATCTGGGATGTAAAATCCTGACATTGATTCTGAAAAATGTCGAATTTGAACACTGATAGCCGGGAGTCCTGGAAGCTCGAGTTGAAACCTCCAAAAATCGCCATCGGGGTCCCACATCAGCAGAGCGAATAATATTTGTTTGTTCAGACATATTTGTTTATACAGATATACAAATTAGTTCTATTACAAACTACCGAAGAGCGCATAGCACTGTCCAACAATCTGGAACAAAACAAACTTTGAATAATAGGTTTAGGCGATGGGGTCGGATTCAACTATCCCTGCTAACAGGGAATAACAACAAATGGTGATATCGCTGAACACCCCCGTGCAATGTTTGGATTCAGTCAAAGGCGAAAAACATTCTGTTTATACAGATATACGAGTGATATAGAGAAAAGCACCAATCCATTCTTTGTTATATATGTTGCTTATTAAATTTATCTTTCTGTTCCATATATATTCCAGTCTTCCATCTCTTTCTCTGCAGAATTCTATGAGAGCAAACGTGGGTACAACCTTGTTACAATTTGAGGGAAATGCGGCTTCTTCTTCTCTATGTATGTCCATTCTCAACTTATGTCCGGAGAGAATTCTAGGTGGTTTACAGGGATTCAATGGCGGGTAGTTTAACTTTCGACGAGGTCCAGACTTGCGATGAGTACGATTTCAGACATTTGTACAACGAAAAGCTACGTACAACTCTTGAAACCGACGAGTCCCTCGTTTGTGACTTATTAAAAGACTGTAATTATTTCTCACCCAGAGATTTTCGGTCGACCACAAGCGAACTGAAAATGGAATTCTCATTGTTCCATATCAATTGTCAAAGTCTGAAAGCGCACTGGGATCCTTTGAAAGACTTGTTGTATGATCTACAACAGGGCGGCAAAACATTTGATATAATCGGTCTAACTGAAATCTTTCAGATCCCTCCTAATATTTCATACGCACTCGAGGGCTACGAATCTCTTACTAAAAATTCTAGGGCTGAAAATGACGACGGTAGAGGTGGAGTTGGAATTTATATTAAAGAGGGTACCTCATATAAAATTCGCAAAGACCTTTCCATCTTCATCCCCCATGTCTTCGAATCGCTTTTCATTGAGATTGAAACTAGAAATATCCCTAAAATTATTGGAGTAATATACAGACCTAATACAGCCCCCAAAGCGGACATAAATATTTTTCTTTCCAAGCTGAACGAAATAACTGGTATTTTGAATGCGGAAAATAAACGAGCATATATTATGGGGGATCTCAACCTCGACTTGTTAAAAGTTTCAACTCATTCCAAAACAGAAGAATTCGTTAATTGTATGTTTAGTGACGGATTTCTACCTCATATAACAAAACCAACAAGAGTTACGTGTCATTCAGCCACTTTGATCGATCACATTTTTTCGAATCATCTTGCACCGTCAACTCTTTCTGGCATAATCATATCCGACGTGTCCGATCACTTTGGAATATTCCATATTGAAACGAGCTCAAAGGGAATCAATGCGAAAAAGTTCACTGCGAAAAGAATGATAAACGCTGAAAGTATATCGGTCTTCAAAGGTCTTCTCTCTCAAAGCGACTTCAGTCTTGTAACGCAGTCAGACTGTCCAAACGTGGCATACGAAACATTTTTAAAAATTTATTTAGAAGCTTATGAAAGAGCATTTCCATTGAAAAATGTCCCCATTAATAAGAAATTCATTAAGAAAGAACCATGGATAACCAAAGGGCTTGTCGTATCATCTAATAATAAATTGAAATTCTACAACAAAAAACTTAAGCACCCGACATCTCAGAACATCCTGAACTATAAAAATTATTGCCGAATCTTCAACAAAGCTAAAAAACAATGTAAAGCTAATTATTACAGAAATGTCATACAAGAAAATAGAAATGACATGCGAAAAACATGGCAAATCCTAAATGAAGCAATTAATAAAGCAAAACGTACATTCACACTACCATCTTCATTCATCCTCAACAATGAAGAAGTAAGAGCTCCTAGCGACATAGCCAATGGGTTCAATCATTTCTTTGCAAACGTAGGTAAAGTTACATCAGAGCAAATTAAAAAAACAAAATAAATCGTATTCGAATTACATGGATAGCAATTTTCCAAATAATTTCTATATTAGACCAACCAGTCCTCTGGAAGTAATTTCTGTTCTAAACAAACTAAAATCTAAATCGACAAAAGATGGCGATGGCATCTCAACTCGGCTTCTGAAAACAACGGTAGACGAAATTTCAGAGCCCCTTGCACATATTATCAATAGTTCATTTAGGAAGGGAATTGTGCCAGACAGAATGAAAAGTGCAAAAGTGGTACCAATATTCAAAACAGGCGACGAGCATTGCTTCACCAACTACAGACCTATTAGTCTCTTGCCTACTTTTTCAAAGATTCTTGAAAAACTTATGTCCAACAGACTAACAGATTTCTTGGACAAATTTAATATTCTTCATCCTCATCAGTACGGTTTTAGGCAAAAACACAGCACTATACACTCCGTCCTTCACCTACTGAACAATATAGCACTGGAAAATAATAAACTCGCAAAACATAACACCTTGGCAGTGTTTTTGGACCTCTCCAAAGCCTTTGATACCATCAAACATGATATCCTATTGAGTAAAATTGAAACATATGGCATACGAGGAGTAGCGAAGGACTGGTTTGTGAGCTATCTCTCTAGCAGAACCCAGTATGTCTCGTACCGAGAACACCTTTCTTATTTAGCTCCAATGAACTGCGGAGTTCCCCAAGGTTCTATATTGGGGCCCATTCTGTTCCTTTTATACGTTAACGACATTAGCAATGCAACAACACTAAACCTTCTAGCTTTTGCAGACGATACAACAGTACATGACTCCAAATCTGACATTACTCCCCAAATCAGGTACCTCAACGAAGAACTTCAAAAACTATTTGAGTGGTGTTCTAGCAACCAATTAAAGTTAAATACTAACAAAACAAAAAGTATTTTAATAAACCCAAGTAATAAACGCAACCTGATTAGTAATCTTCAAGATGACATTTTGATTAATAACCAACCCATTACAAGGGTGGGGTCCACCAAGCCTGAAAAATCATTGAAATTTCTCGGAATAAATATCGATGATAACTTGTCCTACAATGCCCACATATCACAGATCTACCTTAAAATATCCCGTGCTAACTATAGCCTGAACAAAGTTAGACACATTCTTCCCCACGAGGCCATGAAAACCCTCTATTATGCCTTAATTCACAGCCACTTGACATATGGTATCCAGATTTGGGGGCGGTCTAAGGCAGTCAAAAGACTTGGTATTATGCAAAAACGTTCGGTGCGCATAATCAATAACAAGCGATACAATGCTCACACCGAACCCCTTTTTAAAAAAGACAAAATACTTAAAGTTGAGGACTTGTACAAACTTCACGTGTCCTTATTTGTTTTAGACTGGCACAATGGTACACTACCAACATCCTTCAACAATACATTCAGCAGCGTAATACACCCATCAGGGATGGCGACAAGGCAATCAGGTCTCTTAAAGGTAGAAAAAACTCGAACCAAATCACTAGAAAATCTCCCATTGTATGCATTTCCAAGAATCTGGAACGCGCTTGACAGCTCGATCCGTGATATAAGAAATAGACACATCTTCAAGAATACGCTAACTAACAATATATTATCGTCATATTCAAGTGAGATTTACTGTAATAACCCTTACTGTCCAGACTGCACATATTGACAAGAAATAAAAATTCCAGTTTATTTTCAAACCATATAGACAAATACCAGGTATCTCAAATAAAACGTAGGTGATTCTCCCAGATGGTTGAGCATGCTCAGTGTTGGCCATACACCCAAAGCTGTGTGGCATTTTGCGGCTGTTTTTTCCCTTAATTTACTTCATAGCCAGGATGTTGAATAGACTAGGATGGCTAATCGCCATTTTTAAGGGCTTGGTAATTAGCCAGACGATAAATTTTCTTATCCTCCAAAAAGCTATTTACTTTGTATAATCAACTATACTAATCATTCACCTAACAAAACGACTACAACCGCACAGATTTTTAGCCTAAGTGTGGCTTCCTCGGCTTCGTATGTTGTGGCACATATTTAATAACACCAAGCAAGTGTTGATATGATTGAGGCCAGCTCTATGAGCTGGTTTCAAGGATGTTGATATCGTGAATGGTTTTATTGTATGCTAGAAAAGAAGAACCTGCTTCAAACCATGAAAGTCGGTATCTATGCGGTTGGGCCTTTTTGGGCAAAGGGTTAAAAGATGAAGAAAGCAACTCTTGAAAATTCATCTGTCTATGCCTTATGCCTTATGGTGCTGGCTTCCGATATTACCTACTGATATAACCTTCATCTGAAATCTATTGAACAATATAAATGTCAAAAATTGAATCTTTTCTGGGTACCTCGTCTCGTATAACCTGTTGTCAGAAACCACTCCATATCGTCTTCCAATTAATAGCTGTTATATGTTGTAAGTTGTGTGTCAGAACTTTTGGATGCTCCAAAATTATTCGCAACGACGACGGGTTTGGAATATGGAGTGGTCTGACATTTAGGTTTATCTACCTTGAAAAACCGCTGGATTTCTTACTGGACATACTGTAAAACGTCGATCCTGAATAAATAAATAATTTCCTCCCGCCCTGTATACACTTTCTTGAAAGAAAGAGCTACTATTACTTCCACTTGCTCTCATAGTTAGACTGCAAATAAACTGTTATTTTCTTAAGGGAATGTCGGGTAGACAGCCAATCTGGCTACGTCATTCCCTACGGTGTGCCTATTTCTGTAACACAAGATTATGTGAATTGTACTGTAAACCATTTTTGCATACCGTGAATAAAGAATTATCTATCTATCTATCTATCAAGAAGATACCACTTTTGAATAACTAATTTCTTTTCATTTTTGGGTCAAAACATAGCTATGACCCCCCTTCACTGGAATGAGCTGAACAAGCTCATTCCAATGAGGGGGGTCAGAAGCTATGTTTTTGATGCCAAAAATGCAAAAATAATTAACATTGAATGGCAGTTTTGGTGAATGGTGCTAGCCGGTTTTGGCCATTACTTTGAGTGAATGATTAACAGAAACTTTCTCCATATTATGATGTTAACCCTTTACCCT
The DNA here is from genome assembly GCA_031216915.1 of Pictodentalium vernedei. Lineage (NCBI taxonomy): Eukaryota > Metazoa > Mollusca > Scaphopoda > Dentaliida > Dentaliidae > Pictodentalium > Pictodentalium vernedei. Next base: position 595,958,650 of record CM062297.1, read on the forward strand.
GTACATAAAAAGAAGGTACCACTTTTGAATAACTAATTTGTTTTCATTTTTTTCTGTCAAAAACAGCTATAACGCCCCTCACTGGAATGAGCTGAACAAGCTCATTCCAATGAAGGGTCATAAGCAATGTTTTTGATGCCAAAAAATGCAAAAATAATTAACATTGACTGGCAATTTTGGTGAATGGTGCTAGCCAGTTTTGGCCATTACATTGACTGAATGATTAATAGAAGCTTTCTCCATATTATGATGTTAGCCCTTTACCTTACATGAAAAGAAGATAGCACTTTTGAATAACTAATTTCTTTTTATTGTTTGTGTCAAAAACATAGCTATGACCCCCCACCGTCTCCACTGGAATGAGCTCATTCCAATGAGGGGTCATAAGCAATGTTTTTGATGCAAAAATAATGAACATTGAATGGCAGTTTTGGTGAATGATGCTACTAAGCCTGTTTTGGCCATTACAATGAGTGAGTGATTAAAAATGTTAAAAAACAATTTGTTCATTCACAGAGTATTTTGGAACATAAATTTGGGGAAAGGGGGTGGGGGTACATTGGGAAAAGTAACAAAGTTGCAAATGTGAATGAATGGCTTTTGTGCACATACCAATATAGTAGTCTGATACTAGTGTTGTCAGGGTCCCCATGTTATAGCACAAAACTACATTGAGAATTGTGCCTCTACCACTCATACTGAACCCCTCAGCTGATGAGAAAGTTAACAGCATACACTCTCAGTTTCCTATGATTTGCTTTAGTACTGCAGCACTCGGGGTCCATTGAGTTTTTTTTCTATTTGACAACCCTGTCCTGTTTCTTCTCACTATATTTTTCATTTTATGTCAGTCAGTATTCCTATGTACATGCAGACTATCACTTTCAAAATATGTGATTGCATGTCTGTCCATCCATCATACCATTCCTCTGTACATGTAGCCTGTCACTTTCAAGATTTGTGATTGCATTTTTGTCTGTCCATCATACAAAGTGTTGGTTTGTTTTTCATTTGCACAGTTCTACATTTTCAACAACTGGCAATTGCCCCCCCCCCCCCCCCCCCCCCCCCCTCCCATACACACACATACACAAATATATTAAACATTAAAGAGCACTACATTCCTGAAGCAAATATCTGAGTCATCCCCACTGGGTACTATGCATGCATGTATTTTCCCTAATTTCACTCTTTTTATCAGAATGGGTGCCTGTAGGGATTAAATCGAAGGTTGTAAACGAGCCCTTGTGGGTACATGTGCTTGCAGGACACGCACGTCACTACAGAATCAATATTTGATGGTTTTAGGCAACAGTGCTATGAGATACCATAGGAGCAGTGCTCAGCTGGTCATACTGTTGGAAAAAATCAGTGCTTAATGTTTTGTCAGTTCCATACCAATGACTCTAGGTCCCTTAACTGAGAAAGTGAGGCTTTTTTCACAAGAATGGCAAAATATTCATCAAATGCATTGTGACATATCTTCAGAAGCCAGAATGTGATTTAAAAACTATCACAAATGGGAAATTTAATATTACAAGAGGTTTGTTATGTGTCAACAACATCAATTAATTTATGAATTTTATCCTAGTTTTTGATAAAAAGGGGCATACTAGGGGGACACCTTCAAGACTATATTTTGCCACATCCATATGTACATGTAGAAGAAAATTTGATATCAGTTGTTAGGATAAAATGATACTGTCTATTGATATTGGTCAATTATATAGCTGCAACCCCAATTTTTGAATCAAAAATGACATTCATATTGTTTCGTGGGGTTGGAACACCAGTCATTGTCTTGCTATATGGTTAAATGAGACAAATTTTCCCTCAAAGTATTGCATGCTGATGCAGATTTTAGTTTTATTTTGGGATTAGGTTAGTTTTCAAAGAAAAGCTACATTAATTCCTTACCTCTCAGCTTACTCATTAGGTAACAGAGTAAAAAAATGTACTGGAGGCAACAGCAGTTTTTAAGCCATTTGACACAGTTTGGACAGTTTTCTTTAAAACAACAAATTTCCCATGTTTTTAACTCGGTGGAAGCCAAAAGTTGAATTCTCATGCAGAAATGACCTTTTTGTCATATGAAAGAGATAAAATGTATCATTGATAGGATTGGGGTTGATTATGGAAATACATAATTTGGCTTCCGAACCTGATTTAATTATTATTTTGAGAGATTATTTCACATTTAAAAATTCATTGGGGTACCACACACCTTACAGTACTTTTTATTGTTTTGAAAAATATGTTTTTGTCAGTAAGGGCTATATATTGCAAGCAAATTCACATCTTGAGCAAGTGTAGCCTCCAGGGGCACACTACAGCCTCCAGCAAATGCCAAATAACAACCAATTTTACCCTACATGTACACATGTATTAACAAATGTAATTAAACCATGGTTCCTCATCATAGTACTAGGGGTGGGGGTGGGGGGTCCAATCTTCCAACCCCCTTCCAAGTCACCATTCAAACCCACAGCCAGAAAGCCCATATAGCACTTTTATTTACTGGTATTAAGATGTTTGGCTGAATTATGCTGTTAACCCTTTACTTAACCTGAAAAGCTGCTTACCCTTGCCCACAAACTTATTGACTCACTAATTTTTTGTGTCAAAAACATGACTTTTTACACCATTGGAATGACCTCATTTCTTCATTGAAAGAGTATTTTGGAACACAAATTTGGGGGTGGGGTATAGTGGAAGAAATAACACAGTAAAGTTGCAAATGTGAATGAATGTCATTTGTGCACAGCTACCAATAAAGTAGTCTAGTACTAATAAAGTCGTCTAGTACTAAATTTTTCCTCTTATTTGATGCACGACCCTTTGTTGTTGAAATATCCCGCTATCAAGGGCCATAACTCTTGAGAAAAAGCGCAGACACGCCCCATTTTGCGTCATTGGGTGTTGCACGTGCACATCAAGCTACATACCAAATATCAAAACCCGTCCAGAAATAACTAAGTTTTTTAGCAAAAAGGGCCGCCTGCCCTGCGACCAGCCCTTGCCATACCAATAGTCAAGGTTTTTTGTTGTTGAAACATTCGACTAAAAATAGGAAACTAAATGAATAAAATTAAATAAGTATGCCTAATGATATCACACAAAATAAAGACAAATATGCTTTTTAAAGTGGCAGCAATTGCTTATCAAATAATATTACCGTCTAACGTTTGTTCACGATTCCTTCGTTTTCCTATCAAATTCATCAATTTTAAATAGCGAACCCGGACCAGAAGAAACGGATAAATTACCAAATAACGGCAACGTTATTTCGTAAATCCGGCGACGGAACACCGGCGACGTTTTTTTTTCTAGAGTCTGGAAAATAACTGACAACATTGGTGTCATTAAATTGAGGTAGGTCGGATATCACACATAAATCTGCTATTACGCACCCCCCGCCCCCTATACATCCTGCAAGTATAAATATCTCCATAATAAAATAATTTCTTGCCTAATGTTCCCTACATGGGTTAACTTGGAGGGGAGGAGGGGGGGGGGGGGGGTATGGATGATTTTTAGCTCACCGAAGGGAGCTTAATTTATCACTTGCCGTCCGTCGTCGTCTATCGTGAACTTTACATTATCGACTTCTCCTCCCAAACTACTGGAGCAAATTGAACCAAATTTGGTGTGCATGTTCCTTATCATATGTCAATTCAAGTTTATACAAATAACCTTGCCGCTCCCACAATGGGCACCACAAGGGGCATTGCTCTGATAGGACCCATACATTTTTTTTTAAATTAAAAAAATCTACTCCAGAACCATCATTTAGAATATTTTGATATTTGGTAAAAAACATCTCTAGGGGTGTGGGGGGGGGGGGGGGGGGGGGGGGGGGTGGGTGTCAGTCAGATTCAAGTTTATTCAAATCGAGTCCATGGGTTAATAATCGGGCTCCCAGTAGGAGCCCGGATTTTAACTTAGTGAAATATGAGGAAATTTCTTTAAAAATCTTTCATATTTGGTATGAATGCTTTCGTATTTGGTATACAACATCTCTAAGAGGGTCAGATTCAAGTTTGTACAAATTGGGTGCCTCAGTTAGTATTTGGGCTCTCTATTGGAGCCCAAAGATTAACTTAATGCAATGTGAGGACATTTCTTTAAAAACCTCCTTCTTCAGCTCCACTGGTCAGAATTGTTTCATATTTGGTATATAACATCTCAAGGGGGATCAGGTTCAAGTTTGTTACCTTTTGAGTCCCTGGCTTATTATTTGGGCTCTCTAAGGGGCCGGGCAGGGGTGGGGGTGGCATGGGGCGCATGTTAGGTTCAGGTTTGTTCAAATCGATTCCTTAGTGTTTTCCATAAAATTTGCCTCTCATGCCTTCATTTCTTTGTAGTGTTGTTGAACCATGTATAACTGAATGTGACCCCAAATACTTCTTTGAACCACGTTGGCAGGTGAGCGATTAAGGCCCCTTGGGGCCTCTTGTTTAGTCAAGTTGTGACGAAATAAGGCTCGTCTTATAGTTTGGTGAATGGCGGACGGGTGTAAATAATTGGTTTCCGGATGATAACTTGATAATGGTTCGTTCCACGTTCATGAAACTCCATAGGTAGGTTGGCATCGGTGAGTGGAAGAACTCTATTTATTTTGGACACGCTTGGTCAAAGGTCAAGGTCACAGTGACTATGAACATAGTAAATTGTAAACAATTGGTTTCCGAATGATAACTTGTCTATGATTAAATTCACATTCATGAAACTTCATAGGATGGTTGGCATCGGTGAGAGGAAGAAGCGTATTTATTTTGGACTCGCTAGGTGAAAGGTCAAGGTCACAGTGACCTTCTACAGAGTAAATCGTAAACAATTGGTTTCTGGATGATAACTTGACTACGCTTGAACCCACATTCAGGTAGGTTGGCCTAAGTGAGTGGAAGACCCCTATTTATCTTGGACTTGGTCAGAGGTCAAGGTCACATTGACCTTGAACGTAATAAATCGTAAAAAATTGGTTTCCAGATGATAATTTGACAACGGTTCCACCCAAAGTCATGAAACTTCATAGGTAGGTTGTCATTGTTGCAAGAAGGAGCCCTATGTATTTTGGAATCAGTAGGTCTAAGGTCAAGGTCATAGTGACCCTTCACATAGTAAATTGTAAACAATTGGTTTCCGGACGATAAGTTGATAATGATTAAACCCACTTTTGTATTGTCACAACTCGACATTGGATTGGTGATCCTATCGGAATTATTTTTTTGGAGGGGGGGGGGGTGCCCCCAGAACGCCCCCATGGCTGCGCCACTGTGCCCCCACTTGGGAAATCGTGATTAAGTGCCTTGCCCAATGACACAACGCAGTTACCCCTGCTGGGGATCGAACCGTGTATCTCTCGGCTTGATGTTAGTAGTAAATCAATTTATTACCACGAACATCCAGACAAATCCTCTAAACCATCAAAACAACTTTATTTGGCACGGATTCTTCAATTTTGGGCTTAAAAGAGTAGCATGCAGTGCTTTAAGTTGATGTGCGTTTCCTGGTATGAGTAATTGTATTTGTTCGAATACTTTGTAAAATTACCCAAATAAATCCAACAGTTCTTTTACTAGTGCGGATTTCCCACTAAATATTCGGTTTCTATCTGTTGTCCCCTAGAATTCTCCTTTTTGCCCAATAATAGACGCATTCCTTTGTATAAGTCTATAAGAGTAACTTTATTGTTTCGAATGTGCACCATAGTCTCGGTATTTTATCTATTCCGATATATTCTGTGGTTTATCCTTCTATTTTCTGGCCTGTTTTGCCTTTTACTGGCCCCATTTCTGCCTATCCTAACAGTCTCTTTTGTCTTGGGCGTCTCAATTTTTGCCTTCCCTGTGTATAACGAAGTCCTCTATCATCCTCAAACCCAAAATACAATCACGCAGGGATTGGTATTATTCGAACGACTCGAATCTTATCGAGCGAATAAGCTTTTGAGCAATTACTGAAAAAGTCATTGCCCGAACGACTCAAATCCCATTGAGCAAATGAGTATCGAAAGAGCAATTTCTTTTACGACTCTTAATGCCCATCGGGGTATAGGAAGATACCTATGACATGATGACATAGTACTATATATACCCGATGATAATTTAGCTCCAAGCATCTGCTCAGTTCTAGACCTTTCCATGATCTTCATATCTCCAATACCACTATTACTGATTTTCCCAATATTGCCATCCTCTGTCCTTTGATTAGCTTTTACAGTAGTCACCAAAACCTGTAGTCTTCTTCCACTCTTGCAGCCTTGTACCATTACTAGCACTAGTACAGGCTTGCTAACCATCTCAGATTGCTCGAACGACCAGAATCGAACAAATGAGCCATAGAGTAATTGCCTGAACGAGTGACTCCACGTACGACTCTTGCTCGTCTAGGTATTGAAGGATGGGAAGGATCTTGGGAACTAATAACGTGATATAATAACCTTAGTTATTGAAATTGACGTACAATCCAGCTCATAATATAGTCTTGGTTTTTGAAAGTGTTGTTAAACTCTAATGAACCAATTTGCCATTGAATTATGATCTTTTGTCAGTTTAAAAAATGAAGGTTTGTTTTACTATAGCTTGTCTCAAGTTTGATCCTTCCGCAATCTTTCAAAGTTTCCCGATTGCCATATTTGTCGCCACATTAACATATGACCATACATGTGTGGTTCTGTGTTTATTTGCATGTCGCTCTACAACACGTTTTGGCAAATTGTTATATTTCACATAACCGCTGCTATTTCTGCGATATATACCATCTCTTTCCTGAAAAATCTTGCTTAGGGCCTGCAATATTTACCAAAAATTCCGAAATTAACAATATTGGGTGTGCACCATTACGTGTCACGTATTTTCATATTATTATGAAGTCAACCTACCAAGTTACAATGAAATCCCTCCATAAATATGACCTATAGACCGTGCTAAAGGTTTTCAGGTTTTGGGCTCGGACAGTCATCACGGTTGACAGATCGCGACCAAATGGGGAAGTTCTCATCTAGACATCATACGGAGTCATCCTACCAAGTTACAATGAAATCCCTTCATAAATATGACCTGTACACTGTGCTAATGGTTTTGGGCTCGGGCAGCCATACCGGTTGACCGATCGCGACCAAAAGGGGGGCGTTCTTATCTAGACATGGCCCCAAACCTGCATATGAAATTTCGTGACGATCAGACAAGAACTACGGGGTGTAGCCTGTGCTATAGAAAAATGTGAACAGACTCACAGACTAACAGACTTCTGCACGCGTGATGGCAATAGCTTATCTTGACTTTGTCAAGTTAAGCTAAAAATGATGACTCAGCATTTTTTAAAAGTCCTGAAAAAAGACAATTTTTTGGACTATTCCTTTCTGCTGTTCCTAAGGAAGCTTCACACAAAATAAAAACTCTCAGTGCATTGTAGTTTTGGAGATATGGTCGTTTTAATTTTTTCCTATATTTAGCACCTGCGGTTCCCATGGGGAGACAGGAAAAATAATTTTTGCATAAACTGGGTACTCTGGTAAAAAAAAGTTCAATCAAAACTATAATCGTAGGTGCACAGGTTTCCATGGTAGTAAACTTCCATACCAAGTTTCAAAGGAATCGACCCATAAACATCTGATAAAAAAGGTTTTCAGGCTTCGGGCCAGTGCAGCCATCATGGTTGCCGATCGTAACCAAAAGTGGACGTCCTTCTCTCAACATTATACTGAGTCATCCTACCAGGTTACAATGAAATCTCTTCATAAATACGACTTGTAGTCTGTGCTAAAGTTTTTGGAGTTTTGGGCTCAAGCAGCCATCATGGTTGAATGATCTCGACCAAAAGGGCTCAGTCTCTTCTGGCATTATCTGGAGTGATCCTACCAAGTTACAATGAAATCCCTCCATATTAAATATGACCTGCAGATTCTGCTAAAATGTTTTGGGTTTCGGGCTTGACCAAAAGGGGACATTCTCATCTAGATATTATACAGAGGCATCCTAAAAGTAACAATGAAATCCCTTGATAAATATGACCTGTAGACTGTGCTAAAGGTTTTCGGGTTTTGAACTCTGGCAGCCATCACGGTTGACTGATCACGACCAAAAGGGGACGTTCTCATCTAGTCATGACCCCAAACCTGCATTTGAAATTTCTAGACAATCGGACAAGAACTATGGGGTGTAGCCTGTGCTAAAGGAAAATGTAAACAGACTCACAGACTAACAGACCTCCAAAAACGTGTTAGCAATAGCTTAACTTGACTTTGTCAAGTTAAGCTAAAAATCAGATTGCACTGAAACTTAATCAGAATAAAATGCAGCATACACATGTTGACATACCACTGTTATCTGTACTAAAATGTTTTGTCTTTTTTGTGAATTTCGCTTTGTTTGTTCCCCCAACTTCTCTTACACCATCCATTCCATCACCACATTACTTGGCATGTGTAATCAGCTCAGTCCAGAGTTACACAGTTGGGAAAAAGTTTCCATATGTACTGACTAAATGAGTGGAATTGAGGAAAAATATATAATGTTTTTTCCAGTTTGTCTGTAAGTTTTCATGTGTGTGAAGTTGGAGTACGTCCCTTAAATGGTTATCTAGAATAATTTCATTATCCAGAATTTCCTCTACTGATAAATTGAATACTTTATTCATGTTTTTCTTGTTTGACAAAGCTTAAAGTTGGGGATTTGTCAGTAAAATTTTTTTGAAAAACCACAATATATTTTATTAAATTTACAGGGATTTGCATGTAGTGGCTATCTAATTTTCTTCCAGAAGCATGACAAATTGTTTAGTGTTCGAAAGTTTTATGAAATTAACAGGTTTATTTTACTGAGCAATATCCACATAAGATGGGATGGGCCCATTGTAGTGTTATCAGCTCAAACAGCTCTTTTCAAACGTACGTAACAAATCTACATTTCATCAGCGAAGGAAACATTATGAAACCTGTTGGCAATGAAAAATGGATGAAAGAACTGAAAGTTTGCACGTTTCCTTGAAGGAATTATTACTTTTGCAGCCTCATTGAAAAGCTCAATTTAGCGGCATGAATCAAATTAACAAAGAGATATAAATGATGAACCAAAAATGATGTTTTCTGAAAAAATTGTCAGGGCCAGCTTCAAAATAAATTGAAATTTAATGTGGGATATGGGGTTGCAAGCATATTGTTACATCATAGTTGATAGTTGATTTATTTATTCATTTATTGATGTTTAAGGTCACATATTTATGCACAATGGCTAATCATGACCGTGACAGTTTTACAGGTGGAGGAAGCCGGAGTACCCGGAGAGAACCACCGAGCAACGACGAGCAGCTGCCAGCTCCCCAACATCGTAACTCCGCACTGCAGCACAGGCAGGGTTCGATTGGTTGAAGACATGCCGACGTGCAGTATGCCTTAGTACACGGCGTCATCGTGCCCCCACGCGGGCAATGGAGATGAAGTGTCTTGCCCAAGGACACAACGCGGTTGCCGCAGGTGGGATTCGAACCGAGGACCTCTCGGCTTACAGCCTGCACCTCTACCTACTGAGACACCGCGCTCCCCATCGTAGTTGATGGCAGCATGTAAATGAATTATTCTACCTCAATATCATGTCAATTTTGACAACCATTCACCACTAATGCTTCATTTGCCCAGTATTGTCTTGAATTTCTTATAAAATCAGGTCATGGCTGCTGTAAAGCCACCATGAATTGATTTAACAATGAATTCAATTGAGTGTAGCATGAGTAATCATTGGTGAGAATTCTACTCCTGTTTATTGGGGTGTATTCCATTAATTCTCTTCATACAGATGAGGAAATAATGAAATGTCAACAGTAAATCTTTTCACATAATACAAGGAATTCGACAATCTGACAAACAATACTGAATTGGTTCAATTCCCAGTTGTATAATGGGAAAATTAGCATTTTGAATTTCAACATTATAAATTATTGTGATGAGTTGTTTGTAACATGGTCTGAGATTTGTGGCTCGGAGCTTATGTTCAACCGAGACGCGAAGTTTCGTAGTTGGACATATGCTCCGAACTGCAAACCTCAGACCATGTCAACTCATCACAATTAGATATATGTTCCAATAAGACACTACCCATAGCCCCAAACCTACACTGTGAAACACGAGAGGCTTATTTACTAAACATGTGATCATTAAAAAGTTGCCTTGTTCAAGGCAACTTTTAACGATCACAGGTTTAGTAAATAAACTTCTAGTGTACCCCACATCGGCACTAGATAAATAATCAATAAACCAGATAAACCCATTCCATCTCAGTTCAAATTGTAAATCAGTTTGTAATTTAAATAGCTCTTCATCCAGAACACCACCGTTTGCTGCATGTGTGAAAAATCGAGAAAAATGAACGGCCTTCTAGTCACTCCATTGATGAAGCAATTTCGAAACGGGCGACGTCATTTCAAATATTTTGCGTTGTGAAGTCAGATGGTAACATTTGATTCTAAAGCTATAAACAAAAGCTCTCATCCAATCAGAGGGCGAGGATTTTACTTTATCGGAACATAAGTGTTTAGAGGGGTAAAAAAAAAGCCAGTAATATACCTCAACATGGTAAGAGAGTATTTTTGTTCTGGACAGTTAAAACTGCCTGGCCCCGGCAAAGAATTATGTCAAAGCAAAGGTAAAGCATTTATTTATGTATTGGGATTAACAACACTTTTTGCAGGCAGGGCCACCTCGTGTCGGAAAGTTACACCATCGACATGCAGTACACAGCCTTAATGCACAGCACCACCATGCCCCATGTGGGAAATTGGGATGAAGTGCCTTGCCCAAGGACACAAAGCAGTTACCCCTGGCAGGGAACGAACCATGGACCTTTCCGTTTAAGTCCTATTCCATAAGCACTGAGCCACCTTACTCTCTAGGGTATAGCATACATCTATATATAGCATTGTTGTGCTGTTTATAACCTCATGAAACTAATTATACTGTATTTGTATGAGCAAAAACTAAAGTGCGAGCAACACCAAAATGTGATTGAAATTTTAACTGATGCAAGACCTCTTTCCAGGAGTTCCACTAGATCACACTTTACTTTTTTGACAAGATTCCGGGTGATGCCCATGTGAAAATTCCACTCATGGGGATTTGGGTGAAAAGTGATCATACACAGTTATGTCTGTGTGAAATGTCCATTCCATGGCTCTTTTAATGAACATTCACTTTCCACTTAATGTTTACAATGAGTGGCCCTGGAAGCTGGTACACCGAATATTTTGTTTTTTGATAAGCTGATTATGCCCTTCGAAGTCAAGAAACAAGCTAGCCAACCATGATTGCCCAACCCACTAGGCTAGTTGTGAAAGCTTCATGGTCTTGCCATGAACATGTTATAAGTTTAGTATGTCAAGGTCTGTAAAGGGTAAAATAAGATCTATTAGAACAGGAATGACAAATAGCATTCTGAGCAATGGCAAAACAATTAACAAAGGCACTGCTTCAACTGTAACAGCATACACATCAGTGCTTGTTAAAATTCTGATATAGCATTTATACAGCATGTTAAACATGACAATAGAACATAAAAAGACATATCTAACACAATTAAAAAATCTCATCTCTATTTATCTTTTGATGATGATGTTAAAAGTGTCAAATGCAATAAAAAATTACAAATGTTTGACACAATTGACACAATTTGTTGATCAGTTTTTTTTGATCAGTTTCAATGGATAAAAAAAAAAAAATTAACAGGAATTATTAGATGAGACCACCCTCTGCCTTCCTCCAAATACCAAAAATTCTCAATGACCCCCACTATCCAAATTTAAAAAAAACATAACACTTGGAGACTGTATCTATAGCAAAGGGAGTGTCCTCTATTCCCACCAAAAAACATTCTTTTGTGATGCCAGCTGAGTATAATAGTTCTTATGTGGGCGGGGGGGGGGGGGGGGGGGTAGGAAAAAATTTGCAGACACCGATGCCGATTTTTTGTTTTTGACCGGTCGGAGGACCCACCCCATGTAATTTTTTTCCAGTTTTACAATTTTTTTTCGGGATTATCTGAACCACCCACCCCCACTAAATACATGCTTCTGCATCATCCTTCTCACCATTCTGCACCATAACCAATTTTATCATACGGTATTGAGTAATTGACCTTGTACAGTAGGACAGGTCTTGAAAGAACATCCGTTTTATCAGATCAAAGTGGTCTCTTAAGGCAGATGGTCTCCCATAACAAATCAAATATAGAGTAAAGCTGGTATGTCCAGGTATGTCCATATAAAACATGGTCTCCAAAGACATCGGCCTCTTAAGGCATGTTCTATTGTAATTCATTAACACTCTTGAATGTCATATCATTATTAACTTTTTACCTATAGTTATCTCTCCATGTGTTCAGACCACCTGTCTGAAAGACCCCTTTTGTCTGGCAAAAATGTTGGTCTCTCAAGAGAGGTTCCACGGTATGTGTCTGCAAAAAGCAATGAGTTTAGTCATTTATGTATTTGCTTATTTTTTTGACGAAGGTTTGGGTGGGGCATGGCTGGGCTGGGGGAGGGGATTTATTACTTATTTTAAGTCCAGCCCTAGAAGGTCTGGTACATGATTTTGTTGACACCTGTGTTCTCAGATGTGTATGAAATAAATTAGCAGTTCAATCAGGTTCAATGTTTAGTAGTTTTTGTGTTACATACTTCCTACAATGACAATAAGAGTCATTGGTGTTTTCATAACAGGTCTGGATACATCGTTGTACAGAATTGTACAGAATTGTTCCAACAGCTGAAATCTGTAACTGTTCCTGACTTCACATAATTATCTTTGCTTCTCATTTAAGCCAGCCGATCTCACCAGGGTGAACATATTAGAAATTTAACCAAATGGAACACCCTCAAGATAACTTATCCTTAGAGTGCAGTGTTTGGTAATTGCAATTAGTGATGCATTTTAACTTGCATTATTCAATATGTCATACATTGTATCACTATAAGCCGAATCATAGCTCAGCCGCAATAACAGTTTTATAATCGTATATAACCCATGGTAGGTACCCCCTGATAACTTGAGTGTCTTTTTATTAGTTCTTGAATGATACTTCACTGATTATATGGTATACAATTTTACCCAAAAGTGTCTGAGGAAAAAATTTGCAAGCATCGAAAAAAAATTTTTTTTTGTCCTCCTTGTCCACCCACCCACCCCGGCATCAGTGTTTTGCAAATTTTTTCCAACCACCCCCTGATGTAGGGGAGGTGAGAGTGAATAGCTTTTGGGAGGGCACTTGCTGTCTGGGACATTGGGAGGTATGATAAACAAAGAAATTATAAGAAATTTCCATTATTTATACACCGTACCACTGACCCAACTTGCTTAATAGATAACAGGATGGAGGGCCAACACAGGACTGAAAGGAAAAAAAAAAACAATGCAGGTTGTTGCTTACTCCAAACAACAGAAATCGTATAAATATCATTGTTGGATGCAAGACCTATATGGATACAAGAATCCAAAACTGCTGTAAAACTAGGTACCTCTTATAAGACCATAGCATACCCCAAATGCTATCTTTAGGTTAAAGGAACCAAAATTTAAAAGCATCCAGAGGTAACCTCGGACAATTACAAATTAATTATTGTATGGAATGAGTTCATGACTTCTAAAACTATATACAAAAATACAATACACTAAACATTGACATCTTAGGCTTTTCACTATAAAGCCATATTACTGTTATGCGAGCACACCCTCAACAACTGGTTTTGCTAGAGATTATACACAAAATAAAGAGGTAGGCCATAATAAACATAGAAGGTTGCATTCAGTAAACATCCTTCATGATATCTAATAGACCAATAGAATCTGCATAACTAAATTAAAATTGGGCTACCATAGTGAGTCCAAATATATACCAAGGGGCCCAAGTTCCCATATGGAGCCCAAATAACCCAGGCACTCAAATTGAACAAACTTGAATCTGACCTCCTACAGATGTTGTACACCAAATATGAAAACATTCCGATAGGTGGATCTGATGAAGAAGATTTTTAAAGAAATTTCCTCATATAACACTAAATTAAAATCTGGGCAACCATAGCTAGCCCAAATATTTTCCGAGGGATCCATGTACTCAAATTGAACAAACTTGAATCTGACCCCCTACAGATATTGTATACCAAATATAAAAGCATTCTGACTGGTGGATCTGAAAAAGATTTTTAAATATACTCCTCAAATTTGCTTGGCACCAAGTATATCCAACTACCTGTTTTGCGTTTTAGTTGAAATATTGTTATGTAAAGTGTATATATTTTTTATTTAATTATATCTTTAATGATTTAAGTATAAAAATTAAGATTTTGTTTGTGTTTGACATTATTTTTTAGCTTTTGAATATGATAACCATGGAAAATGGATATTGTTGGAAAAATTAGCCAAAAAGTTGACGGAGCGAACTGGTATGGGTTCAATTTCGAGTATGAGACCCATTACTGTTAATTACAGCTTGACAATGCCTTCTCATGCTTCCGATCAGGTTCCTGGTGGTCCCTTGTGGGATGTTGTTCCATTCTTGGACCATCATGGCACCAAGCTCCTGGACACTTCTTGTCTTGACTGGACGGGCTGAAATTGCAAGCTGCAACTCATTCCAGACATGTTCGATTGGATTGAGGTCAGGGGATCTTGCTGGCCAGTCCATACCCTCAATAACCTCCCCCTGTTGGTACTCCCGGGCAGAATAGGCAACATGAGGATGGGCATTATTGTCCATCAGAATGAATCAATCACCCACTGCACCTGCATACAATCTGACGTGGGCATCCAGGATCTCATCAATATACCGCTGTGCAGTCAATGTACCACAGTCAAGGACACAGAGCTCTGTACACACATCTCAGCTGATGCCGCCCCAGACCATTATTGACTCTCCACCACAGCGGTCATGTCCAGCAATGTTGGCTGCATGGAATCGCTTTCCTGGACTTCCACATACCCTAGAACACCTATCTGTGTAGTCTAGGCAGTACCTTGACTCTTCTGTAAAAAGGACAGGACGACAATCTTCTCTGGTATATCCAACATGGTCCATGGCCCATTCATATCATGTCTGGCGGTGGTTCTGGGACAGCGGAATGAAAATACATGGTCTTCTCGATTGGAGGCCACCTTCGTGCAACCTTGCCCGGACAGTCTGCGTTGAAACATTTACCCTGGTACTAAATGTCGAAACATTTACCCTGGATGCACTCTGAAGGTTACTGCGAAGCTGGGTTGCTGTGGCAAAGCGGTTCCTATGGGCCTGAATGATCAAAAATCGGTCTTCAGCTGCTGATTTTGCCCTGTCTCTGCCGCCACCATGATGTCTTACTGGTGTGCCATACTGCTAAAATCTTGCTCAGGCTCTGGTGATCAGCGTATGGTGCACACCAAGGGCTTCACCAACCGAACAATGCGTAGCCCCTTGCTCCACCATCCCAACAGCCCGCCACATTTCTGCTTCAGACAAATGTCTTCTTACATTTGCATTCGCCATATTCAATCATTAAATCACAAGGGTTTGTGTTGAAATGAAGACTGAATACCATACACATCTCATGTACATGTAGACAGTACACGAAAACATCATGAAAATCAAGGAGTACAGGCTTTCCATGACTGTCACGAAAACTGCTTAGCTAACTTTGAGTAGTATATTATCCCTCATATTGAACTAAGTTAAAATTTGGGCTTCCATAGGAAGCCCAAATATTAATCTAGGGACTTGGTTTGAACAATCTTGAATCCGACCCTCATAACAATGATGTATACCAAATATTAAGATTCTGACGAGTGGTTCTGAAGAAGATTTTTAAAGAATATTCCCCATATTGCCCTAAATTAAAAATTTGGGCTCCTGTAATGAGCCCAAATATGAACCAATGAGCTTTATTTTAACAAATTTGTATCTGAATGCCCCCACAACACCCCAAGATAACCGATGGCAATTTCTTTAAACCATTCAATTCTACTGGTTGTAAGGATGCTTCATACTAAATAATAGCTATCTGTTCTGTGTGGTTTGGGAAATGCAGGCATTTGAAAATATTTATATTTTTAGCTCCTGGGGTTCCCCTGGGAATGCAGGATTTTTTTTCTTTTGCACGAGTGAAGTATTTATGACCCATTAATAACACATACCAAATTTGGTTCAAATTGGACCATCAGTTCAGAATATATAAATTTGGGGCAGGGCCAAAAATCTTACCTCTCCCATTACAAAGCCAAATATTGTTTCAGAAACTTCGTTTGAACTAACTTGATTCTACACCTCAAAAGGAAGCTCCATTACAAATATCAAGTCATTGTACCCACTGGTTCGTGAGAAGATTTAAAAAATATTTTGGAGCATTTTCCCCCATCCCCACCCCCTCCCTATGGGGCTGGGCATGTTGAGTTGAACAAAAATGCAATGCCCCTTTGGGACCATCACTCACATGAACTTCACTTGAATTGGCCCAGTGGTTTTGGAGGAGAAGAGCAAAATATGGTGTTGACGGACGACGGACAGTCGATGGATGGGGAGCGATGAGATTAGCTCAGCCCGACATTGTCAAGGTGAGCTAAAAAGACACATCTAATCATACTCTGCATGACTTTAAATTTCACCCCATTGTCTCTGCGTAAACACCTAGAGCCAGCAAATACAAAACAGCAATCATATTTCTCTCATTTCTTATGAGCTACAACAAGGCACCCCCCCCCCCCCCTTCCTCCCCTCACATTAAGAATGCAATAGCTGCCCTTCTTCCATGCCCAGGCAGGCAAAAACACCCTCATCCGACACTTCGAAGACTCTTTATCTGTGCTTCCTTCTCTCTCTCAATAAACCTTAAAGGCCCAGGCAAATACACCTCTCATCAATATCATATAAATTGTCCTATCCCTCATTACACCCATATCCACAATCCTAGCTCCATATTGTATAATCCAAAAACACCCTCCACCCCTCTCCACACTTCATCTTTAGCATATTTTATTTTATCCAAGAACTCACCCTGACAACAGAGGCAAGTTCATGTATTTTGTGAATTTTCAAGAGTCTGGAATGTTTTTGTATCGGTAACTCCCACTGGTAACATATGGTGAGTTCTTGCACTTTGGTTAATAAGTTTACATTTTAAAAGCATATCCTCCGAGCAACCAGTGAACTGCTGGTTTTTTGGTTTAAGAACTCCCACTGGTACCAGAGGCAAGTTCATATGTAATGCATTTTTTCATTCTTGAGCCTGGAAGGTGAAAATGTCAGAACTCCCACCGATAACAGATAGTGAGCTCACTCCCTTAATGAGGTGTTTTGTTTGCTGGTTTCCCCACGAAAGAGCCCCTCCCCTCCCCCATCAAGCCTGAAATACCTGGATAAACAAATATCATGCAGCAATACAACGATCACATTAGTCACTAGTTACACTACCCCCCCCCCCCCCCCCCCCCCTTCTCCACTTGCAACCCCTACATTTCAGCAATCTTAGATTTGCTATTACACAACCAAAGGCAACTGTTTTGGCCATTCATTTCTGCTGGTCCTAGGAAAGCTTTCGTAAGACTCGGCGGCTTCCATATGATTATGTCATATTTAGGGGCAATTGGTTCGATCATGGCTGGTAGCGGCTTGGATGAACTTTGGGGGACTGTTTATGCTGGTGGGTCAATCCATCATTTGATCAGTGGTCATGCATATTCAAGAGCAGTTCGTGCCCATTTGCTAACACAAATTGCCATTACAAAACTTGTGTTTGAAGAAAGCCGAACACTAGATAACATAGACTGCACAGAAGTCAATGAAATATTCTGTGGACTTGCCAGAGGTGACTGTACAACAGCTGACGCTGTCAATCAAGAAAGTGTCAACCATCTACTGTCAAAATTACACGAACTGCTCTAGAATGCGTCCGTAGGACGCACAGGAAAGCTTTGGGTACAATACTACGAGCAAATAGGTCTTCTCCAGTTGTTCTTGAGAGCAGAGCGCACAGGCGACTGGGAACTCCACACATATTGTGTTCGCAATATGATTCCAGTATTTCACGCAGGTGGTCATTTTGCATACGCAAAAAGTTCTCGTCTCTATTTGCAGCAGATGAATGAGCTAACAGAAATAATGCAACAGGATGATTTGAAGTTGTTCACTGAGAAAGGTTACTTTACCATAAGGCGCTCAGATAAATTCTGGGACGGGATATATTCTGATCAGACCATAGAGCAGTGTTTAATGAGAATGTTCAAGCTCCCTGGTGGTCTCACACATGGCAGGGGAATAACCGATAGCACTGTTGCGAAATGGGTACATGGACTACCTCTTTGCCTTCCGATATGTAATGCTCTCGAAAATTTTGTTCATGTTCACACTGGCCATGTCGAACAACATCGGGATCTCCGTCAAAGTTCACAATTGACTGATGCCAATGATATAACCAAATTATTGAACTGGCTCAGAGTGCATTCCCCCTTTCAGAATAGAGATCCACTACAATTAGTCTCTATAGCGACTGGGCTTGTGGCCGACGAAACTGTGAACTGTGACCAAGTTCGCAAAATTGGTGAATGTTGCGTATCGAATGTTGTAAGCAAAACGTTCAACAGCATCAAACTACGACGTGTTGACACTGTGAAGTCTTTCGCATCGATGGCAAATAGCATCAAAGTCCGTGGAAGTAAGGTAGTGATTGACCCCACAATTCTGTTCAACCGCATCACATGTGTTATTCAGTCACAAGCAGAGATGGAAGAGTATCTCAAATATGAACTCGCCCCGAAACCACCAGCATTGTTTGATTCTGCTGGAATGAGGAAGACACAGAAAAGCACGCTCGGTAAGATCCTCAAAACATACGGTTCCGAGCAAACTAAAATCCCAGAACATTCTCTGTTTGTTGTAGATGGTGGATTTTTATTGAGGGCAGTTGTATGGCCTAAACAGTCGTCATATAAGGACATATGTACATCATATTCCAATTATCTAGTGAGACATTTTGGGGCGAACGTCGTGGTTGTTTTTGATGGTTATGCTTGTACAATGTCGACAAAGGGCATGGAACAAGCCCGTAGATCTAAAGACAGGTATTCCATTGATATCAATATCTCACCCGAGTTACCAGCCACCACACCCCAATCCGATTTCCTTGCAAATGCCAAGAACAAAATCCAACTGATCGATCTTCTAATGCAGGAGCTATCTGCAATCAATATTCAGTCCAAGCAGGCCGAGGCTGATGCTGATGTACTGATAGCCGAAACTGCATTGACATCGCTCAAGATGACAACAATGTTGTCGTTGTGGGAACAGACACAGACTTGTTAGTCATTCTTACCTCTTGAGTTCAACCGGGATGTAATATTCACATGATGTATTCCATTACCCCAAACTTACTAGTTTCAGTTAGTGAAATAGCAACCAAAATGGGTGACCATAGAAGCAACCTCCTTGTAGCACATTCTATAAGTGATTGTGACACTACTTCTGCACTCTTTCGAGTTGGTAAGAAGAAAGTATTCAGTACAATTGTCTCCGATGTTACTAGCGACTCACAACAGTATGTCAACACAATTTTGGCGGATGACAGTACACCAAGTGCAGTAGCCGCTGCCGGGGAACAACTTCTCCTGATCTTATACGGGAGTAAAACTGTTTCCTCTCTCGACCAATATAGATATGTCACTTACAAGCGTTATGTAGCAAAATCTAAACTGAATAAACCCATCGACCTAGCCTCACTCCCACCAAGCAGCGATGCTGCACAACAACATGTCTACAGATGTTATCTCCAGGTCCAACAATGGCTGGGCACTTCGCTTCCTCCGACGGATTGGGGGTGGTCGCTAGACAATGGACTTCTTGTACCGACTGCAGCCACAAAGCCATGTGCCCCCGATAACCTACTGAATCTGATCAGTTGTGGTTGCAAGAGTGCTTGTACAAAAAGGTGTGGGTGTAAGAAGGCAGGACTCTCTTGCTCAGGTTTGTGTAATTGCAGTTTGGATTCTTGTAACAACCACAGAAACACTGTCCTGTCGGAAATTTCTGAGTTCGATGAATAATATGTATATAGGTCATGTCATTTCTGTATATAGCGTTGATAATAGTCAATGTAACTTAATCCATGTTGATTGATTTGTAAATTCTGTAAATATTATTTATTGATTTTTGTACATTCTGTAAATATTATTTATTGATCTAATGCTGCCAGACACAGACGTGTCTGTTCGGTCCCAAGCCCGAAAATAGTTGAGTTCTCATGCTGACGAATTTTATGCCAAAAGGGGAACTCGGCCAGAAGCAGAGGGGGTCTTCCATAATGTCTATTTTGTAAGCAATGATCAAAGTCTTCAAATGGTGGTGGATTTTTTATCGTCTGTCCAACTAACATCCCGTTCTGTACTACGACCCTTTGGGCAAATCCGTTAGGAAAATCGTCATTTTTTGCGTAAATCCGATACTTTTTTGTGAATTTTCAATAATTTTTCGCAGAAATTGTCACAGAATGCACATTTTCCTCTAGGTAAATGTATATTAGACATTATGTAGCTCGAAATACGCGTAAACAAAAAATACAGTTGGATCAATTCGAGGTTACAAAGTTCGTGCGATTTTTTAAAAATTTTTTCAAACGCGTTTTCGAAAAAAAGGCTGTAGAAAAAAAAGCTCAACTGGGATTTTAGGGGACTTTTGTCTAATCGTTCAGTGACATGTACTCGACATTCCCTGAAAAAATCAGCTTTCTCCGATTTTTTTCCCTAGTGAAACCTAATGTTCTTGGGCTAATTATTGCAAGTGGCTTATAAAAAGTGGATTTTAAAAGCATATTAGGCTTATAGAGCATTAACCCCAACCTAAGGGATATAGTAATTTGGGAAAATTCAGAAGAGTAAATTCCACCAGTCTGAAGATGGCAGCAGCTTCATTTGAACAAAGGAGAAAAGGTTTATTCCAAAGATGGTCTGTGCCATAAATGAATGAATCTGGCCCAGTGGTTTTAAAGAATAAGAATGATTTCAAACTAGAGAAACAGAATTTTACTGCCACCAGTAAATTTAAGACTGTGTGGAAATGGTTAAAGAATCAAAAATAAACAAAACAGAAAGAGAATTTATGGAGGCTTATTTATTTATTACATGAAATAAAATCTTTGGAACCCACACTGAAGCCTTGAGAGGGTTAAATTAAAGATATTCAGACAGGAATCGGAGAAATCTTTTCCAAGAAACCAGAAAAAACATATGTGCACAGAAATGAAAAGGTTTGATCAAGGCATCAATAAAATCTTTGAAACCTACACTGAATCTTGTGAGGGTAAAATTAAAGACATCCATACAGGAATCAGATAAATGTTTCCAATAAACCAGAAAAAACATATATGTGAAAGGGTTCAATATAAAATAAAATCTTTGGAAAATACACTGAAGTCATGAGAGGGTTAAATTAAAGATATTCATACAGGAATCTGATGATTTTTTTCCAAGGAACCATAAAAAACCAATATGTGCAGCACATTCAAAGGGTTTGATAAAGGCATCAATAAAATCTTTGGAATCCACACAGCGGTCTTGATAGGGTTAAATTAAAGACATGCATACATTAATCAGATAAATGTTTCCAAGAAACCATAAAAAAATCGTGACATCGACGCCGTAGCTGCGACGGGTGGTGCAATCTCACAAAATTCTAAGTTCATCAAGGGCCATAACTCCAAGAAAAATATTTGGAACCACACATGCATTGAACAGTGGCTAGACATCAATAAGATACATTTACATGCCAAATATAAAGTCATTCTATCAAGTATTTCAAAAGTTAATGAGTTTTGAAACTCGTTGGTCACAGACCGACCGACCGACCGACCGACCGACAGACAGACCGACAGACCGACATTGCCACTTATAGAGCTGCTAGTCGCAGCTAAAAATCGTGACATCGAGGCCGTAGCTGCAACGGGTGGTGCAATCTCACAACATTCTAAGTTCATCAAGGGCCATAACTCCAAGAAAAATATTTGGAACAACACATGCATTGAACAGTGGCTAGACATCAATAAGATACACTTACATGCCAAATATAAAGTCATTCTATCATGTATTTCAAAAGTTATTGAGTTTTGAAACTCGTTGGTCACAGACATTTGAAACTCGTTGGTCACGGACAGACCGACCGACCGACAGACAGACCGACATTGCCACTTATAGAGCTGCTAGTCGCAGCTAAAAACATGTGCACAGCATTGAAAGGGTTCAACATGAAATAAAATCAATGGACAACACAACGAAGTCATGAAAGGGTTAAATTAAAGATATTCATACAGGAATCAGATCAATTTTTTCCAAGGAACCAGAAAGACACTGTAGCTCAACTTGTGTAAGACTTGTACAAAGGTACATGTTAAAGTATTGTAAAGGTCTGTACGTAAATTCTGACAGTAGCCTGTAACAAATGTACAGGTAAAGTATTGTAAAGGTGGGTGACAGTTAGATACCTCTAGTCAGAGCTGTATTGAAATGCGCACTTACTGTGTATAAGTGGCACTGAATAAATCAAAGTTTGTCTAATTTGCCACTGGCGGCCATCTTGAAATTTTGGACTGCACCCAAAAACACTTGTTCTCGTCCCAAGGTGGTAGCAAAGATACCCAAGAAGTTTCGTGAAGATCGGTTCATAAATACAGCCCTAGCCTGAGGCATGTTGACATGTGTCCTTACTGTGTATAAGTACCACTGAATAAATCATAGTTCATCTAATTTGCATAATTTTTGCACGAGAAAAAAACCCATATTATATGTGATGTATTCCATGTTACTGAACATTCATTCAAAAATTTATTCAAATAAGAAGCTTCACATATATAAGTTCTGAACAAAAAACTGATTGTACCTAATTTCTGTACAAAATGGCCACCGGCATCCATCTTGAATTTGGGACTGCACCCAAAAACACTCGTTCTCGTCCCAAGGTGATAACAAAGGTACCTAAGAAGTTTCGTGAAGATCGGTTCATAAATACAGCCCCCTAGCCCGAGGTGTATTTTGACATGTGAACTTTCTGTGTATAAGTAGCACTGAATAAATCAAAGTTCATCAAATTTGCATAATTTCAGCACAAGAGAAAAACCTGTATTATATGTGATGCATTCCATGTTACTGAACATTCACACAAAAATTTGTTCAAATCAGAACTTTCATACAGAAGTTCTGTACAAAAAAACGATTGCACTAATTTCAGTACAAAATGGCTGCTCGCAGTCATCTTGAATATCGGACTGCACCCCAAAACACTGGTTCACGTCCCACAATGATAACAAAGGTACCCAAGAAGTTTCGTAAAGATTGGTTCGTTCATAAATATGGCGTCTAGACCAAGCCGTATTGGCATTTGCAGTTACAGTGCCAAGAGCTTTCAGAGCTTTCATATGGAAGTTCTGCGCAAAAACCTGATTGCACCTAATTCTGTATAAAATGGCTGCCGGCGGCCATCTTGAATTTCGGACCGGACCCCAAAACACTCATTCTTGTTCCACGGTGATAACAAAGGTACCCAAGAAGTTTTGTTAAGATCAGTTCATAAATACGGCCTCTAGCCTGAGCCGTGTTGATGGCGCGATGGACGGGCAGACGGACGACGGCCATGACAATACCTCAAATTTGGCTTCGCCAAAGTTGAGCTAAAAATTTTGGGCAAAGCTCAAAATGAATATACTCACAGAGACCAAATATTGACCAACGAACTTCCCTTGAACAAACTTTAATCTCCTACACCAAAGGATGTTCATACCAAATATCGAGGCATTCCCTTTGATGGTTCATGAGAAGATTTTTGAAGGTTTTTAAGCTTTTGGGGCATTAACCAGACCCGAAATATGGCAGCTGCTTCGTTTGAGCAACATAGAAAGGGTATACTCCATAGATGGTCTGTGCAGTATATGTTTGAATATGGTCTAGTGGTTGTGAAGAAGAATTCAAATTGGTAAAAGTTAACAGACGATGGACAAAAGTGATGGCAATAGCTCCCACTGACTTGCAGTCAGGTGAGCTAAAAAGGTGGGGGTGTAGTGTAAGAGGAGTGCAAGATGAAAGAAACAGAATAAAACAGAAGAACTAGACTTTATGATTCTGGAGAATCATGGCTTTTCCCGATGAGATTCCATGATTCTTCATGACCCCACAGTGTCTGAAGAATTGTTTTTAACTGCCTCACTGAAGTTCCTTCATTGATGCTATGAGAAAGGTGAGTATTGTAGTCTCAAATGACTCAGTTTGATAAGAAAATTGTTTAGGTAAAAACCATCATTAACGGTGGAGTGGGTTAATATCAATATCGTCGTCCGACAAGTTAATGACCCACAAAAGGAGTTATGTTTGTTTCACACATACCCACTGAGTGCTGTGTCTATTTGAAAATGGTCCGTTTTATCTCAAATGTATCCAAAATATTGATGACTGGCAGCTTGTAGAGGTTTAACAAGTACTAACAGGAATATTTTTCCATGCAACTTGTAATGTCACACTAAGAACTGCAAATGGCCATTTTTTCTTTAAAATCTTCCAAGATGTTTTCAGAGAAATCCCTGCGCATACGCTATTTTCCAATTCGACGTGACGAAATGCGAAATTCATGTCGCTCTTCATGGAAAGTGATGCCACAACTATTCATGAACAAGGAGTGAAAATTTCATGGAAATCTGCCTAGAATTGGCTGAGATATGGTGTTTTGGAGAGAGGAGGTAATTGTTTGAATTTGGTCCTTCCTTTTCAAGCCAGTTCGAAAGAAGACGTCGGGAATGGGCACAGAATCCTTCAGTGCCTCCTCGCTGGAGTAAGTCCACTTAAATGTTACAATTGTGTGTGACTGGTGGAGAGTTGACTGTAAATGGAAGTTGCTTCTTTAAGACAGCCACCCAGGGATTCCAACACAACCTTTAAACCTGCGAGAATCTCAGAAGTTAAAAGTCAAGAGAAATTGGCGGTGATAGAGTTTCTGGCAGGCAGGAAAAGATTGACGAAGATTTGCATATTGGACATTAAAATAGCACTTCTGACATACACGAACGGTGTTCAGACCGCTGGAGGCAGCGACTTGAAATTTTCAGAACTTGTTCTACGAACCCTGGCCGACATTTTGCGATCTGTTTGGAGTGTCCGGACCGCGTGGAAAACACCACGCATCGCTTGAAATGTGAGAGTACTATTCGTCCCGACTCTATCAGTTTCGAATGGACACGGGCAGTGTTGTAGACGACTGTAGAGCTGCGATTGAGCATAACGTCCCAGGTTTCGGTGCCACATTGCCTAACCAGCTCCAAAAGAGCGACGGGGGAGGGGTATCCTGACACTATCTTTAAACCTTAGATAATCGTCAGAAGTTGAAGTGAAAAGAAATCGGCGGTGAGAAGGTTTTTTTGGCGGGAAACGATTAACGAAAATTTGCCAATTAGACATTAAAATTGCACTTCTCACAAACATGAACCGTGTCTAGACCGCTGAAGGCAGCGACTTCTAATTTTCAGAACTTGTTCTACGCACCCTGGCAGACATTTTGGCATCTGTTGCGAGTGTCGAGGCCACGTGAAGAACACCACGCATCGCGTGGAAAGTGAGAGTACTATTCGTCCCGACTCTATCAGTTTGGAATGGACTTGGGGACTGTTGTAGACTACTGTAGAGCAGCGATTGAGCATAAAGTCGGAGTTTTTTGTGCCAAATTGCCTAACCGGCTCCAAGGTATGATTTTTCGTCTGTACATCGCCCAGATCGCCTGTAGTTTATACCGTTACCATACGTTGAAGTAGCCTTTTGCCATTTTTGCCACTTTCGACCCAGATTTGAGGGTACCTTCCTTCAACCCCATTTTATAGCAAAATCTAGCCATGCTCCCAACAACGCCCTCTCCCCGTCGGCCCGGGTGCTTCTAAAAATAGAAAGGTCAATGGGGAGGGGCCCGTTAGCAAACAAACGGGGGCAGGGCAGGTGTACTTGGTGAAAAAACAGTTGTGTGAACATCCCCAGAAGTGAAAACCTATGCTCAGTGGCTGTAATCAAGATGTTAATTTAGACTCCCATTACGGCCAAGATACTACAGAATGCAAATGGGTGGGTGGCGGGCATCATCACTGGATCTAATGTTGTATTTCATGTTTTCTTTTTTTCTTTATATTCTATTTATTCTTTTGATCTCTCTCTCTCCTCTCTCTCTCTTTCTCTCAGTTTAATTTGTGTTTGTCTATATTTATTTATTGATGTTTAAGGTCATATATTTATGCACAATGGCTAATCATGACCGTGACAGTTTTACGGATGGAGGAAGCCTGAGTACCCGGAGAGAACCACCGAGCAACGACGAGCAGCTGCCAGCTCCCCAACATCGTAACTCCGCACTGCAGCACAGGCAGGGTTAGATTGGTTGAAGACATGCGTACCATCGACGTGCAGTACGCCTTAGTACACGGCGTCATCGTACCCCCACACGGGCAATGGGGATGAAGTGTCTTGCCCAAGGACACAACGCGGTTGCCGCAGCCGGGATTCGAATCGAGGACCTCTCGGCTTGCAGCCTGCACCTCTACCTACTGAGCCACCGCGCTCCCCTTGTGTTTGTCTATAATGTTTATAATATTTAGATTTTGCTAGATTCTGTTATTTATGGAATACGTTCTGCCATATTGTAAATTATTACTCACTGTACAGGAACGGAGGGGCTTCTAAGTGGTAAGCACTTGTTCTCCAATCCTGATTTGCATTGTCAAATGGCAAACAAAATATGTTTAATCTAATCTAACAGTGGGGGGGAGGGGGGGGGGGGTCATGTGTCCTAGGTAAAAAAATAGCAGGGGGCAGGTGTCCTAGGTAAAATAAACAGCATGGGGGGGGGGGGGGGGGATGTCCCCGCTAATTAATTTTAATAGGAGGCAGTTGTTCATGGGGCAGGTGTCCTATTCCTCTGCCCAGTATTCCAAATTTTCTATGGTACTTGGCCTTGACGGAAATAACATTTCAACAAAAAACAACGAGAAACCTATTTGCAATAAAGCTGCAAATATAAACTTGATTTTAGGACCATTCCATGGACATTTTAAAGCCTACTGCGATATCAGCGTTTCTTACTCTCGTCCTTTCACTACACCGCAGTATTTTACCCGAGTCGAGTTCTGACATCATGCAAGTTTGACCGACATGCTTTCAATTTTGTTATTGACAACAACATATTTATAATTTCGTGCTTACTGATCCGAATTTTGAAAACGACACACGCAATCGGGAAAGCGTTTTCTGAAAAACACGATTCTGCAAAAGGTTTTAGTGAAATTTGATTATTTTTTTTATTTTCAATTTCGATGGCTCTTGTCGAAAAGGTGCTTATCACTGATCGTCCCAAACGAGATCAAAGACACGCCGTAGTTTAATAACAGACAGAGAATCTTCTAAGAATATACATGCGCAATCCTAAAATGCAATAAATCAAGTGTTTTTTCACGTCTTATGAGAGAAATATGTCCAATTGTACCATTGAATCATTTTTAGGTATATGTGGGTGAGAAATTTTCTATACGGACAAAATACAGGCTAAATAAAATATTTGCCATTATTTTCCGCAGACGTATTTTTGTCTTTGCTTCTTGGGGAAATCCCTGCTGCTAAATACAACGAAGGTGTGTTAGTTGATGTGGTCAGAACCGTCAGGTGGTCGGGTCCGAAACCGCACCTCGCAGAAGATTTAGTGAGGGGGGGGGGGGGGGGGGGGGTCGATTTTACAAGTAATGTAGGCAGCGTACACGGCATGGGCTGTCTGTCTTTAATCCGACAAAACAGGGTTAAGGCTTGGTTTCTTGAATACCCTTATTTAGTTTTTTATTTATTTATTTATTTTATTTATTTATTTATTTATTGGTGTTTAAGGTCACATACTTCTGCACAATAGCTAATCGTGACCGTGACAGTTTTAGAGGTGGAGGAAGCTGGAGTAGCCGGAGAGAACCACCAAGCATCGACGAGCAACTGTCAGCTCCTCAACATTCTAACTCTGTTCAGGCTCCGCTCAGGCAGGGTTACAGAGGTTGAAGACATGTGTACCATCGACGTGCAGTATGCCTTAGTACACGGGGACATCGTGCCCCCATGTCGGCAATCGGGCCAAAGTGCCTTGCCCAAGGACACAACGTGAGTCGTCCCGGACGGGGATCGAAGTCGGGACTTCTAGCATAGAAGTACAACAGTCTACCACTGAGCCACCGCGATCCCTTGAATACCCTTAATACTATCATACATTATCCCTCAGGAATTCTAAGTCTGATAAAAGAGGTCATGTTTATCTATTGCATACCCATTTGTTGCCCGAAAACAGCCGATTTTATTAAAAGTTTGACGTTTAGCAGCCTGTAGAGGGATTAACAAACGACTAGCGGAATATTCTATCAATGCAATTTGTAAGACCTGCCAATGTCAAATTGTTCTTGAAAATCCCCAACAAGCAGTTAGCGAAATCCACGGAAAATGTAAATTTTAAGCGTTTAAGGGGCATCTCTCCTTATCCAGTCCAAAATGGGTTAAGTTTCATTCTTTTAAATACCCTTACTACTTACAAACCTTAAACACCAATAAATAAATAATATCATGCAGTGCAGTGTGGAATATGAAGTGAGGCGGTCCAAAACATTTTAACAAGAAATACGGGAAACCTATTTGCAGTAACGCTGCAAACATGAACTTGATTTTAGGACCATTCCATGAACAGTTTAAAGCCTACTTCGATATCAGCGTCCCTTATTCTCAACCTTTCAGTGCATGACTGCAGTATTTCACCCGAATCGAGTTCTGACGCTATGCAAGTTTGGCCGACATGAACATGAATTTTAAGCTTTTGATGGGTATAATTGTTTATCCAGCCCAAAACGGGTTAAGTGTTGTTTTTTGAATACTCGTATTACTTCTAAAAATAATTCTCAATGAATTCTACTTCCACTTATTTTGATCTCTCCTCTCAACTTCGGGTGCTGTAGATTCGCAAACACAGCCCATTTTATCAACATTTTGATGTTTGAGAACCTGCATAGGGTTAACAAATGCTTAGAGGAATATTTTGTACATGCAATTTGTAATGTTACATTAAGATCTGAGCATGGTCATTTTTTCTTGAAAATATACGACGTGTTTTTAGAGAAATCCTCGAATAATATGAATTTTTAACCTTTTAATGGGTATGGATCTGTAACCAGCCCTAAACGGGTTAATGCTTGGTTTGATGAATACCTTCATTACTTACAAAAATGATCCCCGGGGAATTCCACTTCCAAAGAAGGAGGTTATGTTTATCTCGCAGGTACACATTGCGTGCAATGGGTGCCCAAGAACAGTCCATTTTCTCAAAATTTCTATGCTTTGCAGCCTCTGGAGGGTTAACTAACGCTTACCGGAATATTTTGTCTATGCAACTTGTAATGTCACTCCAAGACCTGCAAATGGTCAATTTTTCTTGAATACTTACTAGATTTTTTGGAGAAATCTACAGAAAACTGGAATTTTAAGCTTTTAAGGGCTACATCTTAACCAGGCGAAAATGGATTAAGACCTCGATTTTTTGAATACCCTTACTACTTACTAAATTTTTCTATATCAGTTTTGCATCCGGTAAAAGAAGTTATGTATCTCTGTGGCATTCCCATTTGTTGTTGTTGGTGTCCAAAAACAGACTATTTTTTCAACATGTCGACATTTAGCAGCCCATGGAGGGTTAACAAATGCTTACTGGAATATTTTATCCATGCAACTGGTAATGTGACTCCAAGACCTATCAATGGCCATTTTCTGTTGAAAACTTACAAGATGTTTGTTACGAAATCCACGGAAAACATGATTTTTTTTAGCTTTTGATGGGTATCGCTATTAACGACCCCAAAAGGGGTTAACGCTTGGGTTTTTGAATACCCTTATTACTTACAAAAATGGTCCACAGTGAATTCCACTTCCAACAAAGGAGATTATGTGTAACTCTCGGACATACATTGCGTGCTGTGTGTGTCCGAAAACAGCCCATTTCAACAAAATTATGATGCTTGGCATTCTGTAGAGGGTTAATAAACGCTCAGCGGAATATTTTGTCCATGCAACTTGTAATGTCACACAAAGACCTGCAAGTAGTCAATTTTTCTTGAAAACCTATGGAATGTATTTAGAGAAATCCACAGAAAATGGGAATTTTTAGATTTTAAGGGGTCTCTCTCTTTAACCTGCCCAAAACGGGATAAGACTTCGTTTTTTGAATACCCTTACTACTTACAAAAATGTTTCCGTATAGATTGTGCGCTCGATAAAAGAAAACACTTTTCTTTGTGGCGTACCCGTTGGGTGCTGTTGGCGTCCAAATACAGCCCATTTTATCACAATTTTGACTTTTAGAAGCCCGTGGAGGGTTAACAAATGCAACTTCTATTGTCACATCAAGGCCTGGGAGTGACAATTTTTTCTTGAAAATCTACAAGACACGTTTAGAGAAATCCACGGAAAACCTGAATTTTTTAGCTTTATGGGGGTATTGCTGTTTAACCAGCCCAAAACGGGTTAACGCTTGGTTTTTTGAACACACTTATTACTTACAAAAATGATCTCTGGTGAATTCCACTTCCAATAAAGGAAGTTATGTTTATCTCTCGTGTATCGTTTGGGTTCTCTGGGGGCCTAAAACCGGCCCATTTCATCAAAATTTCGACGTTTGGCAGCCTGTGGAGGGTTACCATATGCATCGCTTAATATGTCGTGTATCAATGGTCGTGTCACAGGCAGTTCTAGCAATGATGAATGTTTAAAAAATATCTACAAGACGTGTTTCGAGAAAGTGCCGATAAACCCCAATTTTGACAATTTTTTGCCAATTCTGGCGAAATAAGGGTTAAATCGAAAATTCCGCTTCGGTACATTTTTAGATTTTTTGCCCCTCTATGCGTGTGCAAAATTTTGTGAAAATCGGCCCGAAAATGGCTTCGGAATCGTGCGGACAAAATGTGTGGAAAAAAAAAAAAAAAAAAAAAAAATAATAATCCGTAGAAAAACAATAGTCTTTTCCAGAGGGAAAAGCCTATAAAAAAAAAAAAAAAAAAAAAAAAAAAATAATAATCCGTAGAAAAACAATAGTCTTTTCCAGAGGGAAAAGCCTAATAAGGTGTTCAATTTATCCGAAAAAAAGCTAACAAAATACCAAAGAATATTACTTTAGGGGTCTAAAGTTCATTCCAATGGAAAGTTGTAGATTTAGTAAACCTTATTGTTGAGATAAAAGAATGAGAAAGCAGAAAGTGATTGCATGTTTTTTCTGGACAATAATAAGCCTCAAGAGAAAAATAATAAATTTAAGGAATGCAGCACGTGGAAACATGAGGAAGGCAGAGATAAACTCCATAATCTATATTTCGAGACAGTGCAGGAGGACATTCTAAAAGGCATAAAAGCATTCCAAAACAATATAACAACAAAAGTACCACCAGGCATGACTAAATATGCCAATAATAAGTGAAAAAAAGGGATTTAACTCATGTAAAAGCAATTGGATGGAACCGATATTCAAACTTGGTCAGTATTATAAGCTGGAAAATACACATGAGACTTTGGATGAGATCAAATAATCGAAACTGGTGTTATCGGTTGGAAACCCAAAATGTTAATAGAAGGTCAAATTCTAAGTCAAACATAACTTATGAAAAAATAATTAGATGGAACCCATATTTGAACTTGGTCTGTATTACTAGTTGGGGAATACACACACCAACTTTGGTTGAGATAAAAAAATCCCACCTGGAGTTATCAGTCAGAAACCAAAAATGTTAATAGAAGGTCAAATTTTAAGTAAAAAAGGGCCATAACTCATGTAAAAATAATTGGACAGAACCCATATTCAAGCTTGGCATGTATTATTACCTGGTGAATACATGTAAAATCAAATAATCACCACTGGAGTTATTGGTCAGAAACCAATTGTTTTCAGACGGACAGACCATTTACATAATACAACCGTTTGTTCAAATGGGGGTGTACAAAAAAATGGAAGAAAAGGCATTGATCAAGGCATCAAAAGCATTGCTGTTAAGTGACAGCACAATAGTTGTAAGACCAGCAGATAAAAAGGGTCAGGAATAACTGTTTTGGATACAATTAAAAATGGAAGTGAAATTACGAAAAAAATGGAAGAAACGCCCATGGATAAAGAAGTTTCCTCTGATCTGACAGCGAAAACGGCAAACAAAAGTAAAACCCAAATAAATGAAAGTGTCAGTGAAACCCAAATAAATGAATGTGTCAGCTTAACTTGCCCGTGTGTTGTGTTTGATGAAAAGAATAATGTTCAATGTTTATGAAAGGATTATGAAATGCAACAAGAATTGTGATAATTGAGAATATGTTAATTTCTGTTCCCTGTATGCGATGCTTTCAATAATGAACAGCTGCGTCATGAGTGCATGATATGCCTGTTATTAATTACAAGAGGGAAGCACACAATATGAGAGTATACATGTGTACTTCTCAGTTTTTTTTTATATTCTTGTACAATACTCATAACCAACAACATACTGTGTTCATTAATTTGGAAATAAATTATTTGAATTTCATGTATATATCTTATGTCTATAGAGATCATAACTTCAAGAAAAAATTGTCCGACATGTAGAAACTTGCCTATATTTTGACGAATAAAGTCCCATAACTCTGGAATGACAAATCGGACAGGGACACAAATTGAAAGGGAGCTTCCTTCCATCAACAAAAACTTTCCACCAAAAAATCACAAACATTGCTCGAAGCATTTTCGAGTTACTGTACGACGTGTGGATGGACGGACGGATGGATGGATGGACAGTGGTATACCATAATGCAACCATTTTTTTCAAAACGGGCATATAAAATACTTTGAGGTGTTAACTGTGCTGAATAACTGAGTGGTAGGTTAATGTGGTCCTCACAGTTAATGTTTGTCAACCAAACTTACCAAGTTACAGTGAAATTATTCCAAAAAGAGTCATCCTATCAAGAATGAAATCCTTCATAAATACAGCCTGTAGACTGTGCTAAAGGTTTTTGGGCTTTGGGCCTGTGTAGCCATCACGGTTGAATGATCACAACCAAAAGGGGACATCCTCATCTAGACATTATACTGAGTCATCCTACCAATACAATGAAATCCCTTCATAAATACGACCTGCAGTTTGTGTTAAAGGTTTTCGGATATTGGGCTCGGGCAGCCTTCACAGTTGAATGATTGCTACCAAAAGGGGAAATTCTCATCTAGACATTATCTGGAATCATCCTACCATGTTACTATGACATTTCTTCATAAATATGACCTGTAGACTGTGCTAAAGGTTTTCAGGCTTCGGACCCCTGTAACCATCACTGCTGACCAATCGCAACCAAAAGGGGACATTCCCAACTAGACATTATACTGAGTCATCCTACCAATACAATGAAATCCCTTCATAAATACGACCAGTAATCTATGCTAAAGGTTTTCAGGTTTTGGGCTTGGGCAGCCAGCAGGGTTGAATGATAGCCACCAAAAGGGGACGTTCTCATCTCGACATTATCTGGAATCATCCTACCAAGTTACTATGACATCCCTTCATAAATACGACCTGTAGACTGTGCTAAAGGTTTTCGGGCCCCTGTTGCCACCACAGTTGACCAATCACGATCAAAAGGAGACATTCTCATCTGGACATTATATGGAGCCATCCTACCAACTAACAATGAAATCCCTCCATAAATATGACCTGTACACTGTGCTAAAAGTTTTCAGGTTTTGGGCTTGGGCAGCTGTCATAGGTGACAGATTGTGGCCAAATGGGGAAGTTCTCATCTAGCCACCATATGGAGTCATCCTACCAAGTTACAATGAAATCCCTTCATAAATACGACCAGTAGTCTATGCTAAAGGTTTTCGGATTTTGGGCTCAGGCAGCCAGCACGGTTAAATGATTGCCATCAAAAGGAGATGTTCTCATCTCGACATTATCTGGAATCATCCTACCAAGTTACTATGACATCCCTTAAAAAATACGAACTGCAGACTGTGCTAACGGTTTTCGGGCCCCTGTTGCCACCACAGTTGACCAATCGCGACCAAAAGGGGATGTTCTCATCTAGACATTTTACAGAGTCATCCTACCAAGTTACAATGAAATCCCACCATATTAAATATGACCTGCAGACTGCGCTCTAAGTTTTTGGGTTTCAGGCTTGGGTAGCTGTCACGGTTGACAGATCATGACCAAAAGGGAAAGTTCTCATCTAGATATTATACAGAAGCATCCTACCAAGTTACAATGAAATCCCTTCATTAATACAACTTGTAGACTGTGCTAAAGGTTTACGTGTTTTGGGCTTGGGCAGTCATCACAGTTTACTGATCGCGACCAAAGGGGATGTTCTCATTCAGACATGACCCCAAACCTGCATATGAAATTTTCATGACAATCGGATAAGAACTACAGGGTGTAGCCTGTGATAAAGGAAAACAGACAAGCAGACTTTCGCACGTGTGATGGCAATAGCTTATCTTGACTTTGTCGAGTTAAGCTAAAAACTATACCCATGTGTACCTCAAAAAGGTTTGTTGGTGTGCAAAAAGCAGTAAAAAATTCAAAAAATAAATTTATTTCCAACAAAAACATCTCTTGAACTTATTGAAACTGTTTTGGATAATAATAATTTTTCGTTCAAAAACATTATTCACAGACAGATAACGTAACAATAGACTCGAGATTAGGGATGAATTATGCATGCACATAACTGGTTGAATGGGAAGAGCAACTGTTGAGGGCATCAAAGATGCACCCTCTCGAACAAGTCTGACATGCTGACAATATTATTTATTTATTTATTGGTGTTTTAAGGTCACATACTTATGCACAATGGCTAATCGTGACCGTGATAGTTTTACGGGTGGAGGAAGCCGGAGTACCCAGAGAGAACCACTGAGCAACGACGAGAAGCTGCCAGTTCTCGACATGCTGACAACATTTGGGAACTATGAACACACGGGGACTATGAACCCAACAATTTGAAATTGAAGTGTTGAAGGAATGGAAAAATAATCCTACACACGTAAGAGTTCCATTGTAGAAACCTACTTGTGGTGCCTCCTCAACACCGTAAAAATGACACCTGTACAAATGCCATTACTATACCGCACAAAATGATCGAAGAAGCATTTGAAAAAATCTGTTATTGCTTATAAACAATTAAAAAAACTTGGGAGATATTACAGTTCATAGCAAACACAAACAAAATTTCATCTAGAGGCAAGCTCACAAAGTGAGTTGTAGCCTTTTTGGTACATTAAAATGTATAAGTTAGATTATCTCCCCTTGGAAATGTCAGAACAGAATTATATATTGCTTCATGCACATCTTCATATGGAGTTCTTCCATTGTGTAAAGTTTCATGAAAATTCTTCAAATGGTTTAGGAGGAGATGCGCTTATAAGGATGGACAGATGGACGGACAGGGTGATTCCTATATACCTCCCCAAACTTTGTTTGCGGGGGGTATAATAATCAAGTGGTGAGCTTGAATGTATGTGGTAAAAATTGTGCAAATTTTGAGTTTTATGCTCTAAACAATTCACCAACAAACATATAGTTAAAAAAAACACAAGCACATCTAGGAATGTGATCTATGGGATTTTCTGGGTCAAATGTGACAAAATAGTGTATGTGGGCGAGATCAGCACAAAACTTTGAGAGAATGCAAAACCATCCAAGCAGAAAAAAACTTAAAGTCTTGAACGAACCAATACCGCAATATTTTCTGACAGAAAATCACAGTACAGATAATTTCAAAATTGTTGGAATCAAACAAATTACAAACAAAATACAGCTTATGGGAGGTTATCTTGGTATTTTGGGCTGGACTGGGGGGGGGGGGGGGACTTTGTCAGGGGATCAGCAAACACCACATTAAGCGAGTAACTCATCATCAATTATTGTTGGGAGTTCTGACATATACACCTTCCAGATGTTATGCTATAAAAAAATATACTACATAAGAACTTACCTCTGGTACCAGAGGAAGTTCTTAAACAAGAGGCCCCATGATGCACTCATCTGACAATAGTTGTTTAAAGAAGGATTTAATTAGCATCTTTTGCTAGTTAACACTACAGAGGAATGAAGTATAACCATGTTGTCCATGCCAGATGATTTTTTTGTAGTACTGGGAAGCTACCACTGAAATAATGACCTGATTTCCAGTAATTCAAACCTTTGGAGTCCAAATATCAACCTAGGAACTTAACTTGAACAAATATTAGTCTGAGCCCTTCCCTTCCACCACCTGGATGCTGTATACCAAATGTGAAAGCAGTCTAACTGAGGGATGTGAAGAAGATTTTTAACAAAATTTCCTCATATTGCACTAAGCTGAAATTCGGGCTACCATAGGGGGCCCAAGTATTAATCAAGGAACCCGATTTGAACAAACTTGAATCTCACCCCTTTAGAGATGTTGTATACCAAATGTTAAAACATTCTAAGTGATAGTTCTGGAGAAGACTTTTAAAAAAATTCCCTCATATTGCACTAAGATAAAAATTGGGCTCCCATAGAGAGCTCAAATATCAACCCAGGGACCCAATTTGAACAAACTTGAATCTCATCAACCTAGACATGTTGTATACAAAATATGAAAGCATTCTGATTGCTGGATCTACAGAAGAATATTTTAAAAGAAATGCCATCATAATTTGCAAGAATATAAAATTTGGGCTCACATAGGAAGCCCAAACATGAACCCAGGGACTCGATTTTTACAAATTAGAATATGACCCCCCCCCCCCCCCCCCCCAATGATGTTGAATACCAAATATGAAAGCATTCTGACTGGGGGCTCTGATGAATTATTTATTTATTGGTGTTTAAGATCACATACTTATGCACAATGGCTAATCGTCACCATGATAGTATTATGGGTGGAGAAAGCCGGAGTACCCGGAGACAACCACCGAACATCGACGAGCAACTGTCAGCTCCTCAACATTGTAACTCTATTCAAGCTCTACTCAAGCAGGGTTACAGGGGTTGAGGACACATGCACCATCGACGTACACCTTAGTACATGGCATCATCGTGCCCCATGTATGCAACCGGGATAAAGTGCCTCGCCCAAGAACACAATGCGGGTCATCCCCGCTGGGGATCGAACTCAGGACCTCTATCATAGAAGTCCAACAGTCTACCACTGAGCTTCCGCACTCCCTGGATCTAAAGCAGTAGATTTTTAAAGAAATTTCATCATATTGCACTAAGTTAAAATTCGGGCTACCATAGGGAGCCCAAATATTAACCTAGGTACACGATTTGAACAAATTTGTATCTCATCCCCCCTAGAGATGTTGTACACCAAATATGAAAGTATTCTGACAGGTGGATTTGAAAAAGATTTGAAAAAAAATTCCCTCATATTGCAGTAAGATAAAAATCGGGCTCCCATAGAGAGCTCAAATATCAACCCAGGGACCCAATTTGAACAAACTTGAATCTCACCAACCTAGACATGTTGTATACAAAATATGAAAGCATTCTGATTGATGGATCTACAGAAGAATATTTTAAAAGAAATTCCATCACAATTTGCAAGAATATAAAATTTGGGCTCACATAGGAAGCCCAAACATGAACCCAGGGACTCGATTTTCACAAATTAGAATATAACACCCCCCCCCCCCCCCCCCCCCCCCCCAATGATGTTGAATACCAAATATGAAAGCATTCTGACTGGGGGCTCTGATGAATTATTTATTTATTGGTGTTTAAGATCACATACTTTTGCACAATGGCTAATCGTCACCATCATAGTTTTATGGGTGGAGAAAGCCGGAGTACCCGGAAACAACCACCGAACATCGACGAGCAACTGTCAGCTCCTCAACATTGTAACTCTATTCAAACTCTACTCAAGCAGGGTTACAGGGGTTGAGGACACATGCACCATCGACGTACACCTTAGTACATGGCATCATCGTGCCCCATGTATGCAACCGGATAAAGTGCCTCGCCCGAGGACACAATGCGGGTCATCCCCGCTGGGGATCGAACTCAGGACCTCTATCATAGAAGTCCAACAGTCTACCACTGAGTTTCCGCACTCCCTGGATCTAAAGCAGTAGATTTTTAAAGAAATTTCATCATATTGCACTAAGTTAAAATTCGGGCTACCATAGGGAGCCCAAATATTAACCTAGGTACACGATTTGAACAAATTTGTATCTCATCCCCCCTAGACATGTTGTACACCAAATATGAAAGTATTCTGACAGGTGGATTTGAAAAAAAATTCCCTCATACTGCACTAAGATAAAAATCGGGCTCCCATAGAGAGCTCAAATATCAACCCAGGGACCCAATTTGAACAAACTTGAATCTCACCAACCTAGACATGTTGTATACAAAACAGGAAAGCATTCTGATTGATGGATCTACAGAAGAATATTTTAAAAGAAATTCCATCATAATTTGCAAGAATATAAAATAATATAAAATTTGGGCTCACATAGGAAGCCCAAACATGAACCCAGGGACTCGATTTTCACAAATTAGAATATGCCCCCCCCCCCCCCCCCCCCCTAATGATGTTGAATACCAAGTATGAAAGCATTCTGACTGGGGGCTCTGAAGAATTATTTATTTATTTATTGGTGTTTAAGATCCCATCCTTATGCACAATGGCTAATCGTCACCATGATAGTTTTATGGGTGGAGAAAGCTGGAGTACCCGGAGACAACCACCGAACATCGATGAGCAACTGTCAGCTCCTCAACATTGTAACTCTGTTCAAGCTCTAGTCAAGCAGGGTTACAGGGGTTGAGGACACATGCACGATTTGAACAAATTTGTATCTCATCCCCCTAGAGATGTTGTATACCAAATATGAAAGTATTCTGACAGGTGGATTTGAAAAAGATTTTTAAAGAAATTCCCTCATATTGCACTAAGTTAAAATTTGGGCTACCATAGGGAGTCCTGATATTAATCCAGGCACTCGATTAGAACAAACTTTAATCTGACCCTCCTAAGGCGGCTGCATACCAAATATGAAAGCATTCTAACTGGTAGATCTGAAGAAGAAGATTTTTGAAGATCATACCCCATCGTGCCCTAAGTTGAAAATTCAGGCTCCCGTAATGAACCCAAATATGAACCAAGCGGCTTCATTTTAATACACTTGTACCTGACTTCCTATGGATTCCGGATACTAAATATCAAAAGATTCTGATCAGTGGTTTTGGAGAAAATTTAAAAAAAAATGTTTTGGCAAATATGCTGACTCAGCATTTTTTTTATGCCCCAACCCCTCCTCCCTATAGAATACCCTAACACAACCGATGCAATCTTTTTTACCATTCAATTCTACTGGTTCTAAGGATTTTCATACCAAATAACTGTTCTCTGTTCCGTGTGGTTTGGGAAATATGGGCATTTGAAAATATTTCTATTTTTAGCTCCTGGGGGTTCCCATGGGGACACAGGAAATTTGATTCAAGTACTTATGACTCAATAATACCACATATCAAATTTGGTTCAAATCAGACCATTGGTTCCAAAAATACAAATTTTGGGCAGAGTCAAAAATCTTGCCCCTCCCATTACAAAGGCAAATATTGATCTACTAACTTTGAACAAACTTGAGTCTACACCTCCAAAGGAAGCTGCATACCAAATATCAAGTCATTGAGCCCAGTGGTTCATGAGAAGATTTTTTAAGAATTTTGTCCAAATAAAGCTCAAACAGCACAGGAAAAAAAAAATTTTCACCAAGCTTTCGATCTGATGAAGACCTTCTTCACGGTACAGACACAACAAGAAACCAGAGGATGCCATCCGACGGCACATAATATGCCCGTACTTCCAGAAATTATAAAACATTATGCGGGCATATAAAAAAGTCTGGAAAATGGTAAAAATTCTAAGTTCACGTACAGTAACTCCACCAAAAATCAACCAGGTGGAATGAAAGTCGAACTTGATCTGTATATTTATTTATTTATTGATGTTTAAGGTCACATACATATGCACAATATCTAACCATGACTGTGACAGTTTTATGGGTGGAGGAAGCCGGAGTACCCGGAAGGAACAACCGAGCATCGATGAGCAACTGTCAGCTCCTCAACATTCTAACTCTGTTCAAGCTCTAATCAAGCAGGGTTACAGCGGTTGAAGACATGTGCACCATCAACGTGCAGTACGCCTTAGTACACGGCGCCATAGAGACCCCATGTAGGCAACCGGGATAAAGTGCCTTGCCCAAGGACACAACGTGGGGCGTCCCGGATGGGGATCGAACTCGGTACCTCTAGCATAGAAGTCCAACAGTCTACCACTGAGCCACCGCAAACTTGATCTGTAAGTATCCACAACTACTCTATATACCAAAAATCCAGCCATAACAAAAAAAAGTCTGGAAAATGAAAAAAAAATTCAGAAAACTCTCAAAATTCGAAGTTCAACGGCAGTAAGTCTGGAAAATGGTAACTAAGTTCAAGGGCTGTAACTCCAACAAATATCAACTGAGCAGAATGAAACTCAAACTGGATCAGTATGTATCCATAACAAAGCTGTAAACCAAAAATTTTCTCAATATGTCCATCCATAAGGAAAAAAGTCCAGAAAACGATACTGGACAGATGGGACAGACAGGGAATGAAATTTGAACTTGGTCTGTAAGTATCCAGAACTAAGCTATATACCAAACATTTTCTCAATATGTCCAACCATAACGAAAAAAAGTCAGGAAAATGAAAAAAAAATCTGGAGAACTCTAAAAATTCTAAGTTCAAAGGCAGTAACTCCACAAAAATCA
This sequence comes from Pictodentalium vernedei, assembly GCA_031216915.1. Taxonomy (NCBI): domain Eukaryota; kingdom Metazoa; phylum Mollusca; class Scaphopoda; order Dentaliida; family Dentaliidae; genus Pictodentalium; species Pictodentalium vernedei. The sequence continues at coordinate 595,999,476 of CM062297.1, forward strand.
ACTGAGTGGAACAAAATTCAAACTTGATCTGTAAGTATCCATAACAAAGCTATATTTAATAATTTTTTTTTCTCAATATGTCAATCCATAACGAAAAAAAGTCTGGAAAACGCTAACTAAGTTCAAGGGCAGTAACTCCACCAAAATCAACTGAGCAGAATAAAATTCGATCTTGATCTGTAAGTATCCATAACAAAGCTGTATACCAAAAATTTTCTCAATATGTCCATCCATAACGAAACCAGTGGCTCAAGTAAGCCTAAAATGCTCATCTGGCTCAAATTGTCAAAACAGATGAGTGTATCAGCATGTGATCAGCAGCAAGAGCAATTTTTTTGATTTGCTATGACACAACCAAAGGCAATGTTTTTGGCCATTCATTTCTGCTGGTCCTAGGAAAGCTTCTTAGCAAACTCTGTTCTGTGAAGTATTAAAAAACAACAACCGAAAGAAATTTTTGTTTTGTTTTAAATAACTGTGTTCTCTCTAGCGCTCTCCCCACCCCCCTCCTCCCCCCCCCCCAAAAAAAAAAAACTTAAAAAAAAAAGAAATAAGAAAAAAAAATGCCGCTCAGGATCACAGATCCAATGTCGAGTTGTGACCTTGACCTTTAACCTGGCGAGTCCAAGGTCAATAGGGTTCTTCCTCGCACCAAGGCCAACACACCTATGAAGTTTCATGACTCTAGGTTGAACCACTATCAAGTTCTCATCCGGAAACTAATTGTTGCGATATGCTATGTTCAAGGTCACTGTGACCTTGACCTTTGACCTGGTGAGTCCAACATCAATAGGGTTCTTCCTCGCACCAAGGCCAACACACCTGTAAAGTTTCATGGCTCTAGGTTGAACCACTATCAAGTTATCATCCAGAAACCAATTGTTGCGATATACTATGTTCAAGGTCACTGTGACCTTGACCTTTGACCTGGTGAGTCCAAGATCAATAGGGTTCTTCCTCGCACCAAGGCCAACACACCTATAAAGTTTCATGACTCTAGGTTGAACCACTATCAAGTTATCATCCGGAAACCAATTGTTGCGATATACTATGTTCAAGGTCACTGTGACCTTGACCTTTGACCTGGTGAGTCCAAGATCAATAGGGTTCTTCCTCGCACCAAGGCCAACACACCTATGAAGTTTCATGACTCTAGGTTGAACCACTATCAAGTTATCATCCGGAAACCAATTGTTGCGATATACTATGTTAAAGGTCACTGTGACCTTGACCTTTGACGTAGCGAGTCCAAAATCAATAGGGTTCTTCCCCTCACCAAGGCCAATCTACCTATGAAGTTTCATGAATGTGAGTTGAACCATTATCAAGTTATCATCCGGAAACCAATTGTTTAAGATTTACTATGTTCAAGGTCACTGTGACCTTGACCTTCGACGTAGCATGTCCAAAATCAATAGGGTTCTTCCTCCCACCAAGACCAACCTATGTATGAAGTTTAATGAATGTGAGTTGAACCACTATCAAGTTATCATCCGGAAACCAATTGTTTACGCCCGCCCGCCCGCCCGCCTGCCCACCCGCCCGCCCACCCGCCCGCCCGCCCGCCCGCCCGCCCGCCCCGCCCGCCATTCACCAAACTATAAGTCGAGTTTGACCTCGTCACAACTCGACTAACAAGTGAATCGATTTGAACAAACTTGAATTGGACACCCCTAGAGATGTTACATACTAAATATGAAAGGATTCTCACTGGTGGATCTGAAGAAGAAGAATTTTCAAGAATTTTTTTCATATTGCTCGAAATTAAACTTTGGGCTTCAATAAAAAGCCCAAATATTAAGCCAGGGACCTGATTTGAACAAACTTCAATCTAACCCTCCCAGAGGTGTTGTACACCAAATATCAAAAGAATCGGATTGCTGGATCTGAAGGAGATGATGTTAAATGATAATTTCCCATATTGCACTAAGTAAATATTTGGGCTCCCTTGGGGAACCCAAATATTAACCCAGGAACTCAATTCAAACAAATATGAACCTTACACCTCTAGAGATGTCACATACTAAATATGAAAGGATTATCATTAGTGGGTCTGAAAAAGAAGATTTTTAAAAGACATTTTCTCATATTGCACTAAGTTAAAATTTGGGCTTCAATAAAGAGCCCAAATATTCATCCACAAATCCCATTTAAACAAACTTGAATCTAACCGCCCTAGAGATGCTGCATACCAAATATCACAAGAATCTGACTTGTGGATCTGAAGAAAAAGATTTTTAAAGATTATTACCCATGTTGCACAAAGTTAATATTCAGGCTCCCGCCAGAAGCCTAAATATTAACCCAGGGACTCGATTTGAACAAATTCGAATCTTACACCTCTAGAGATGGCACATACCAAATATGAAAGGATTCTCAATAGCAGGTCTGAAAAGAAGATTGTTTAAGAAATTTTCTCATATTGCACCAAGTTAAAATTTGGGCTCCAATAAAGAGCCCAAATATTCATCCAGGGAACCCATTTGAACAAACTTGAATCTATATATAGAAATATGAAAGGATTCTCAATAGCAGGTCTGAAAAAGAAGATTGTTTAAGAAATTTTCTCATATTGCACCAAGTTAAAATTTGGGCTCCAATAAAGAGCCCAAATATTCATCCAGGGAACCCATTTGAACAAACTTGAATCTACTACCCCCCCCCCCCCCCCCCCACCCCACACACACACACACCACATAAAGATGCTGCATACCAAATATCAAAAGAATCTGACTGATGGATCTGAAGAAGAAGATGTTTAAAGAATATCCCCCCATTCCACCAAGTTAATAATCAGGCTCCCATAGGAAGCCCAAATATTAACTCAGGGAGTCGATTTGAACAAATTCAAATCTCACACCTCTAGAGATGTCACATACCAAATATGAAAGGATTCTCACTAGTGGGTCTGAAAAAGAAGATTTTTAAAGAAATTTTCTCCCATTGCACCAAGTTAAAATTTGAGCTCCAATAAAGAGCCCAAATATTCATCCAGGGGTCCCATTTGAACAAACTTGAATCTAACCCCCCTAGAGATGTTGCATACCAAATATTAAAAGAATCTGACTGGTGGATCTGAAGAAGGAGATTTTTAAAGATTATTCCCCATATTGCACCAAGTTAATATTCAGGCTTCCATAGGAAGCCCAAATATTAACCCAGAGACTCAATTTGAACAAACTTCAATCTGACCCCTGTAGAGATTCTGTATACCAAGTATCAAAAGAATCTGACTGTATGATCTGAAGAAGAAGATTTTTAAAGCTTATTCCCCATAGCGCCCTCTGTTAATTATTTTGGGCTCCTTTGTTGAGCCGAAATATGAACCGAGGGGGTCGATTGGAACACACTTGTATTTGACCATCCTATGGATGCTGTATACCAAATATCAAAAGATTATGATCAGCAGCTCTGAAGAAAATTTTTTTGTCAATTTTTACAAATATGCTGACTCAGCATTTTTTTCAAACACCCATACAGAACACCCTAACACATCCGATGGCAATTTTATTTTTTTAATCCATTTTACCAGTCAAAAGGATGCTTAAGACCAAATAACAGTTCTCTGTTCCATATAGTTTGGAAAATATGGGCATTTGAATTTTTTTCTATTTTTAGCCCCTGGGGTACCCACAGGGCACCAAAAAAAAAAATTTGGGCATCAATCAAGTACTTTGGACACACTTATGCTACATGCCAAATTTGGTTCAAATCGGCCCATCGGTTCTTAAAATAGAAATTGTGGGCAGAGCCCAAAATGGATATGTGCCCACAAAGAGCCCAAATATTGATCTACCAACTTCTCTTGAACAAACTTTAATCTTCAAAACCAAAGAGTGTTCCATACCATATATCAAGGCAATCTCTCTGGTGGTTCAGGAGAAGAAGATTTTTAGGTTTTGACATCATTGCCCAGAGCCTGAAGAAGGCAGCCGCTCCATTTGAATAGAGAGGGTATACCCCAGGGATGGTTTGTGCAATATATGTTTGAATTTGGCTGAATGGCTGTGGAGAAGAAGCCAGGTTTGCAAAAGTTAACGGACGACGTACCTCACACTGACTTGCAGTCAGGTGAGCTAAAAAAAAGTCTGGAAAACAATTCTGAACAGATGGATGGACGCTATCACATAATACAACCGTTTTTTTAAAACAGGCGTATAAAAATACACAGAGACGATGAAAAAAATTAAATGTGGCGGTAAAAGTTATCGTAAGCCAAGTTCTGACTGAACAGGTGTGTAATACAACCGAAAAGCAAAAGGTGAAAAAAAAAAAATACTGTTAGACAAATTCTGAAAAGTGCTGAGAGTTGTATAGCTTCATAGTTGATATACTAAAAGAATAATTACACCTTTTCGACCTATGATTAATTTTTTTTCACTAGCTTTCGACCTTCTCGGTCTTCTTCCGGTGATAAAATGGTAAGAATGAAAAGGAAATACAGTTCAAGTGAAAGAATGTGTAATTACGTTTGACGTAACATAAATTCCAGAGTAGAAATTAATGGAAGGAAAAAGTGTGTAGTGAAGCCAGTCACAGCCATGCAGACCTTACACCAGCGTCTCTATTTATGCCTCTGTTGTGGCTGTTGCATGCCCATATGTACTTCTGCTCAACAGTCCTCCTCCTATGCGCGTCCATCAAATTTCCCTCCATAACCTGATCACGAATATCATCTACAGAGTGTGCTTGTAGGTTAAAATGGTTAGCTACTGGCAAATCATCTTTGTTTTTCATGTTCTGTCTATGCCCTGTTACTCTCCTGCACAAGAGTTGTCCTGTTTCACTGATGTAATGCATATCTGAAGAACGAGCACACGTTAAATAATAAACCAGATCACTTGATCTGTAGGAAAAACTAACCTTTGGAGTAATTTGATTGCCCGATTCACAGCTGATCTCGGAAGATGAAATGAGTGGGCATGTACGGCATCGGTTAGTGTTACATGGTTTAGGTCCGAGAGTGAGGGGATGATGCGACACATTTTCTAGAAACCAGTTTTTGCTGCAAATTAGGTGGTTGTCAAGTAGCAAGAATAGGTTTCTGAGGGAACACCCTTCTAAGGTATTCATCATCATCGAGGATGTGCTGAGATTCTCGAAGAATTTTTCTAATTTTCTGAGTAATGTTACTAAACATTCTTACAAACATTCAACTCAGAACTTTCATACAGAAGTTCTGTACAAAAAACTGATTGCACTAATTTCGGTACAAAATGGCTGCTGTTGGCCATCTTGAAATTCGAACCACACCCAAAAACACTTTTTCTAGTCCCAAGGTGATAACAGAGGTACCCAAGAAGTTTCGTGAAGATCGGTTCATAAATACAGTCCCTAGCCCGAGCCGTATTGACATGTGTACATACTGTGTAAAAGTAGAACTGAATAAATCAAAGTTCATCTAATTTGCATAATTTCTACACAAGAAAAAAACCTGTATTATATGTGATGTATTCCATTTTACTAAACATTCATACACAAATTTATTCAAATCAGAACTTTCATACAGAAGGCCTGTACAAAAGACTGATTGCACTAATTTCGGTACAAATTGGCTGCTGGTGGCCATCTTGAATTTTGGACCGCACCCAAAACACTTGTTCTCGTCCCACGATGATAACAAAGGTATACCAAGCAGTTTCGTAAAGATCGGTTCATAAATACTGCCTCTAGCCTGAGCTGTATTGAATTGTTGATGGCCGGACAGACGTTCAAATGGATGACAGACGATGAGTCATGGCATAACCTCAAATTTGACATCAAAGTAGAGCTAATAAAAATGTGGTAGGATTGGGGGTGGGGGGGGTGGGGGTGGGAGGATAGGCAACTGATGGTGGGGAAGGGGGAGGGCTAACTACAGTGTAAACTCCGAGCCAGGCTGGCATTAATCCCAATAATTATTAGAAAAATGTGGTAGGGTGGGGGGTGGGGGAGTCGACTGGCGACGGGGAAGGGGGACCTAACTACAGTGGAAACTCAGAGCCAAGCCGACATGAATCCCGAACCCCTGTAATTATTACTGGGATTCGGGATTCATGTCGGCCTGGCTCTGAGTTTCCACTGCAGTTAGGTCCCCCTTCCCTGCCTCCGGTTGCCTGCCTACCTCCCCCCTCCCAACCCCCACCCCACCCATCACACTTTTATTTCTATAAATGTGCAGGAAAATGGTTTTTAAGACTATTTTTGTGCAAGTAACATTTCTTACTTTTGGCTTACATGCTGAATTCAGCTATTCTATTTTTTTATCTTGCCCCTGGTAGACTAGTATTTCAACCGGGACGGAACTGGGTTCGCGATTGGGTCAAAATTATTTGCCCGCTTTATCCCATCTCCTGCCTCCAGTTTGGGAATATTTATACTTCATCGTGTTCTATCTAGCATCCTGCGGGCTTGCAGTTGTTTATATAAACACTCACGTTTGCTCAACGTCATTGTTTACACATTGGCACATCACTCAACTTTTACAGTACTGGGTTTTTTTTATCTCGTTGTTCATATGTCACCTGATGACAGCTTTGTAACCCGAAAGCTCGCGAATAAATTACTGTAATAGGTTTTCAAGGTGTTACACTTACTATATAATTTTGTCAAAATATAATATATAATAACTGATATTTGACAAATTATAAAAAGTATCTGAGGTATATATATATATATATATATATATATATATATATATATATATATATATATATATATATATATCTCAGATACTTTAGATACTTTTTATATATATATTTATTATATGCTAAACGAGAGATTATCGAAGAAATTGTGGAAGGATAGAAATTGTCTCCCCCCACTGTGATGATATTGTACTGAAGAAAACAGCTTTAACATTCCAGTTTCACTTCTTTACTGTACTGTCTCAACAATAATAATCAACTCTCTTCCCACAAGGTCACATACACAGTCAGATTGGACAAGCTCCATTGAACACCAATAGCTGGTCAATCACACATTAGTTTACAATACCTGCCACATACCTAAGGGAATAATACAGCTGTGTTCAAAGAAATCCCTAACAGACATAGAAATTTTCACTTTCACGGTATCAATCAAAATGCCGGCTTTCAAAGCATCACTTCCAGTTGAATACGAGTCAAATTATCACTGGGAATGATCAATGAGTGGATACTGATAATTTTCCAGCAATAAATCAACACGTATTCACCTTGAATTGATGCATGAAATCCGCCAGTCGAAACATGGCCTGAAAGCCTGTAATATAAGTTTTTGGTTTGATACGCCCTTTCAGAGGATGTACCAAACAAAAAAACTCATATTACAGACTTTCAGGCCATGTTAGGACTAGAAACCCGCCAAATGATTCAGATTGCAAGACGCTATCTATTCCGAGCATCTATCAAATCATTTCCACGTATCAATGATTCAATGCACTGTTTACTTTCAAGCATCAGTCCATGGTTGAAACAAGTGGAATTATCAGTTTATTACAAAAAGCATACAACAAAGAGAAAATCTAGTGTTTTTTGAGCAGATACCAAAAATTATCTCACCGGTGACCGAGACAAATGTTTGTATTGGTCACAAGCGAGATAATTTTCGGTATGCACTCAAAATCACAAGATATCCTCTATATATACACTTCATCAAATACTTTTTTTTATAATTTTGGCAAATTGCCTGCACCTATGTGCATTTGAAAATTTTTCTTCTATTTTTAGCTTCTGCGGTTCCCACAGGGAATTTTGAAAAAATTTGGGGGAAAAAATTAAATTCTAATGACCCATTAATACCTCATATCAAATTTGGCTCAAATTGGCCTCTCGGTTTGGAAAATAGAAATTTTGGGCAGGGAAAAAATTCTTGCCCCTCCCGCAATGACGACAAATCGCATCCTGAGAAACGGAGTGTTCTAAGTCCATTTTCACAAAAAATGAGATTTTGATTGATTTGAACTCCTGTAGTTCGAATCTATATTTTAAAACAAAACTGAACATTAAAACATACTTAAAGCAGGAGATATCACCAGTATTTTTTTGTTCTATGTCCAATCGCGTGAATTACATGCAAAATAAACTGTTCTATCTCTAGTAACTAATCAAATATTCTCATTTTGTCACGTGATACAAAAATGGCCAACTGTAAAGAAACAAAGCAAATATTTTATAGGTGAGAATATTTCGGGGAATTTTATCACGAGATCTTTCCACAGATACACTATATATTTTTCTCCAAATAGTTCATAACAGACAGAAAGCTGTTACACTCTAAATAATTGAGTTTGGCATTTTCAAACAACAATTTAACCCTGTTTAAGAAGATTTGGAGATAGAACATTTTGTTTCTCATTATTTTCGGGGTTTTTTTTGTACACCTTCAGTGTATTAACTGGAGATAGAACACCCGGTGTTCATTCAGCATTGGTGTTTTGTGAAGAAATGAACCAGGTATCACGTTAATAAGAACAATTTAGCCAAAATGGTTGACCATAATCTGGGATGTGGGATCCTTGGTGTCGTATGGGGCATAGGGTCTTGCCCCCAACGTTTTTTTCCAGAAGTATTTGAGCCAGATAGAAGGAGCGATTGAGAGAGAGAAAGACAGACATACAGACAAATTAGGCCAACAGTATTGATACCAATACAATAACGTCATAGACTAAAGTGGTGAGTGAGGATGGATGTGTGTTGAAGATCCCACACGGTTCAAATTTGTATTTCTCTTTTGGCTTCCGGCCATTGCAATTTTATTATAAATTAGCAGAAAGGATCCACACTAGCTCTGTACTGTCAAGGTGTGACCACAAATTCCAATATATACATTGTCTCTTTATGGCTCTTTAAAATTAGGAAAAGTACAATCTCCCCCTTAAACCCCAATTTCTTTGTCTTTTCCGGGTTGGTAAAAGACATCATACACCTGATCGAACAATGGATTAGGTGTTCAAGAGACGTCATTTGAATACCTGTACTCATTTACCATACCTGGGGCCGTGTGTTTTGTGAATTTGGATGTAAGCTAGTTACTAACTGAGCTGTCGGTATTCATGAATTTAAACAGCCTGTCCCGTGCTGTAACACCTCACCTTTTCGTGGCTCGGCGTCACTTACCTCACCTGGGCGAGTTATTCATATTCATGAATACCTCCAGCTCAGTAAGTAACTATTACATAGGTAACAAACTTTCCCATCAGGCAGAAACACTGTTTTGACTTGGTGGGCTAATTTGTTGAAGATACTTGAGGCATAATTATACATATCAGTGTATGGGTACATCTGTATGACCATCACCCCCACCCACCCCCACACAGAAATATATTGATCTTAAAGAACTCTTACAGTCTATTTGCCAAACATGTAAACGCCTATACAATATCGTAACTGAACATTCAACATTGTGGAGTACATTTGAGTTTGATATTCTGATAAAACCTACAGAGCAAGCAAGACCTTATAAAAGTACTGAAACACTCACGTGCATTCAAAACTTTTAGAATTCCCGAAGCTGACATTTTAAGTGATGCACCTACCATTGATTATGTTTTTGTGAAACACCTTATATCAGCTGAAAAACTTTATTGGTTAGATATATCAGACAGCTTAATTTCGACCATATGTTTTTTAAAAGAAACGCCAAATTTGACAATTTTAAATATATCCGGTTGCAAAAACTTGATGTTCGATGACTTTTTGGCCATTAACTTTTGTCCTACACTTGAACATTTCAACCTATCATTCAACAAAATTTCATGTGACACAATAAAAAAATTGACGTATGTCCATGGACTTATTGCATTAGATGTTTGCGGAATCAAACTAAGTGTAGTTGATTGTGAGGCAATTTTAAATATTTAGGGTAATTCCTTAACATATTTTCATTTGTCTTTGGAGCGAACTGTTGATAAAAGTCTGTTTAGACGACACGTATAAGACAAATACTCACTTTGCCATTTTTCAGTTAATACTCTACAATGAATGTTGAAAAAGCCTTGAAGTTATTTAATGAACTAAGTGATTGTAGTGATGACTCTAATAGTGGGAATGAAGTAGCAGTTGAACCAGTTATAGACTTTCCGATAGCAGATATCCAGAGCCGTTTAAATGCCAACAGTAAAGATGAGCCAGAAAAGGGTGTCGTTTTTGCCAATACAACTAGTATGGCACCTGGTTCAGAGCTCGATTCAGACTTTGCATTGGACCATGAAGTTTCTGAGTTGTGCTTAGTCTCAACATCATTCAGCGATAAAGAAGCAGAATGTAGTCTAGATTGTAGAGATACTGTTGATGATAGCTATGCATGTAGCACTGGGGTGAGAATGATAGCAGTACATGCAGAAACACCTCTAGTGTAACGGATGATTTGGAATCCAGTGTCGGTAGTATTGATTTACCTGAGGACTCTGATTGTGTTATAGAATGCTTAACGAAAAGACTAAGTCGGAAAAGAAAAAAAAATGTTACAGAATGGAAACAAAACATACGAAAACAAAGAAGACAGTCTGGTAAAGAATACAAAGATGCCAGTGGTAGAGCTGTGCCATCTCGGAAAGTAACAACAACAAAAGATTGTAAAACAAATTGTAAATTTAACTGTGCTAACTTGATATCAGATTCCGAGCGACATAGTTTCTTCTCTCAGTTTTGGAGTTTAAATGACGATGAAAAAAATATATTTTACTCCCAAACAACAGAAAAGCGTGAAAAGGCGCGCACTCGAACACTAACTCTAAATTCCAGAAAGAAATTCACCTACACTTATTTTTTTAACAAAGGCACAGACAACATCAGAGTGTGTAAGAAGTATTACCTAAAAACACTAAACATAAGTCAACACAGCATACAGTGCTTCTATTACAAAGCAGCGACAAATAACTTATCTGATAAGAGGGGCAGAAAAACTGCCAAAATAATTTCTGTCGATTCCACAGACTATATAAAGAAACACATCAACTCTTTCCCGCGAATTCCCACCCATTATTGTTGCAAAGATTCACAAAAACAATACCTTGAAAATGACTTAAATCAAACTAAAATGTAGGACTTGTATTTACAAAAATGTAAAGAGGATGATGTTCCCAAAAAGAATCATGTTTATAGAACAATATTTAACAACGACTTTAATATTGGGTTCTTTATTCCCAAAAAGGATCAGTGTGACCTTTGTGAGGAATTTAAAATACAAAGTGGGCTTAACAGGGTTGACGCAGTGCTGAAAGAAAAATATGAACATCATGCAAAAGACAAAATTGAAACTAAGACTGAAAGAGACAGTGATCGACTTAACAAATGTGAAGAGCAATTAAATGTATGCTTTGATTTACAAAAGGTTATAACATTACCCAAGGCCAACATTTCAAACTTTTATTACAAGAGAAAATTAAACACATTTAATTTGACTGGCCATTGTTCAAAAAACAGAAAAGCATATAATGCTATTTGGAGGGAGAAATTTGCAGGCAGAGATGCAAATGAGATCACGAGTGCACTTGTTGCAATACTCGAAGCAGTTGTACAAGACTTTCCACATACAACTAAAATAACACTTTGGTCAGACTCATGTGTGCCTCAAAACAGGAACTCCTTCATTTGTTTTGCTTTAAAAAAATTTCTTATTGATCATCCCAAGGTAGAAATATTTGATTAGAAATTTTGTACTCCAGGCCACTCAGCAATTCAAGAATGTGACAAGATTCATAGTCACCTTGAAAAGGGGTTAAACCTGTCTGAAGTTTATAGTCCTGTGGGTTTAATCTGTCTGTTTCAGAAAATAAGGCCAAAATCTTACAAACTTTTGCAGCTAAAAAAAGAACAATTTTTAAACTTCTCAAAGGCTGCAATTCCTCTAAAGTTTAATATCGTACCATTCATGCAAGTTAAGCAAATAAGATACCTATCTCAAGAACCTTTTCATGTCAAATTCAAAAGATCTTAGACACCAACAAATTTGCTAAAAAGACCGAAAAAACATAAACCTTTAAAAGTATGCAAACACTGACAAATTGACAATATACAGTAGATCTCTTGAAATACTTTTTCAAGATGTGAGAAAAAGTTTGTTTTAACCAGGCGGGAGCTATCCTATAAAATGTTTACATATTTTACCCCAAATTATTAATTGCAGTGAATCATTAACATTTAAATTGAAGTGGATATTCACCTAGAGTAAATTGCCACCTTCATATTAAATGCTAATGAATCATTTTAGTTATATATTGTCCTACATAGTGATTAAAATGCAACTGTAAATCTTTTTATATGAGATGCCTAATGCCTGTCAATATTCCTTAATGAAGGGTTAACAAAATAGTTACTTTGTTCACAAATTCTTGGTAATGTTCCACAAAAGATTGTGAGCATCACTTTGTTTAATACACAGACAAGAAGTGTCCTTTTTTGTTAAAGTTGTCTCATTTTCATGGCTGATTGGGCATTCTAACATTATATGCCGAAAGCAACTTACACAATGTAATTATGCAGGGCTGTTAAGTTTGGTTTTGGTAAAAATATGGAATGCAGTGTCACCAATTTTGTTCCCATTCAGTTAAAAGTTTCAAAGAAATGCATCATCCTTATTAGTTAACGTGTGGGCAGATATGCCTTTTAATTTTATACTTCCCTCTCAGAGGATTATACAAACACAACCTTATTTAAGTTATTAACAATGAAAACCATAATGATGAGTGAAAAGTCTTTAGAAACACTGTCATCGGCACTATTGAAAACACATTCAAAGTGGGTTTAATAATGTTGATTACAGTATTACCAAATGACTTTTGTCAAAAATTGTGTTCTACAAAGTGAGCTAAAATTGTCCTTCAAGATATGGCGGCATCCTTCGGTTATATTTACGAGTTAATATGATACGGTATACTGTTTTTCTTCATTTTTTATCTGTTACATAATCCTAATTATCTAACAAAAAAACACCATACATGAAGTGTTAAATTACTAGAATTTCACCATGTCAATCAGCAATGCGATTGGGTAAGAGTCATGGCTCTTACCTCACAGCATTTCCTATTGCCGCGGCGAATTTCAAGGTCTGGGTGTATTGAAAATTACTGAAAACAGTTTCGTGTTTCCAATATTGCTGAAGACAGCTCTATATTATGATCAAACCATTAATAAAAGTTTATTTCCAAACGCAGTACTTTACTTTATTTATTGTGAACCAATTATGGAGTTACAGAACAAATTACCATGTCCAAGTGGACGGGAAGAATTGTTATATATACAATAAGTTATTAATTAAACACCAAAATTTTGCCTGGGGTGATCTCACATTTGTTTCTTTAATAGGCCCTACAAAGGTCACCTTTGGCTGATTGTGCCCAGAACTTGAATGATACAGATTTGACCTCGCTGACATTTTTTATTCAAGCATTGTCATGAGTGATGCATCTATTTTCAGCCAGTGCTCGAACGTTTGCCTTCCCAACTAGAATAGAAGTGCCCTTCATTATAGCATTTAACTGATATAGCTTACACAGATGGTTGATTAACCTCCTGCACAATAATGCGAAATATCAAAATTCCAAGCTGCATTTTCCCCCATAATGCAATCACAGAAATTTAACGAACTAAATATTGGTTGGCACAGCCCATTGATCGCTGTCATACAGTATTGGACTGGTTAAATTCCTAGTTACAGCATGGTAAAGCATCGCTTCTTGAAATTATACCATTTAATACACATACAAATCGTAATGAACCATAGAATAACTTATTGTAAAAGTACAACAGAGAAGAACCAGACTGTTCTATATCCATCGCCACTACTATTCTAACAGAGAAGGTGCAATCTTTGTGTTAAACTGTTCTATCTCCAAAATCACACCTCCCATTTCAGATAAATAATCAAGTTTAGTCAAGTATTTTTGTGTTTGGCAAATAGCTAGAGTACATTAATGGACATATCAACCTTTAGAACATGTACAGGTGTTAACAGTTTCAAAAACAAGGGGTCCAAACTTTGAACCTCATTTTCTCAAAACAAAAAAAATGGACATAGAACATTACGTTACTCAGGCATCGAAAATATTGCCCCTCAAACTTTTCTTGAACAAACTTGAGTCTACATCTAAAAAGGAAGCGGTATACCAAAATATCAAGTCTCCGCTACAGCTAGTTTATGAGAAGATTTTTAAATCCAGAGGCTCAAGTGAGCCTAAACGCACATCTGGCTCAAATTGTTAAAACAGAGGAGTGTATCAGCATGTGATCAGCAGCAAGAGCAATTTTTTTGATTTGCTATGACACAACCAAAGGCAATTTTTTGGCCATTCATTTCTGCTGGTCCTAGAAAAGCTTCCTAGCAAACTCTGTTCTGTGAGGAATTAAATGAAAGTGTCAATGACACTGCAGCTTAATTTGTCTGTGTGTTGTGTTTGATGAAAAGGATAATGTTCAATGTTTATGAAAGGATTATGAAATAAGACAAGAATTGTGATAATTGGGAATATGTTAATTTCTGTTCCCTGTATGCTATGTTTTTGATAAAAATAATATGAGGTGTACACTGTACTAAAGAGCTGAGGGGTGGGTTAATATGACCTCACAGTTAATGTATGTGGCCCTCACAGTTAACGTATATCAATGAAAGTTACCAAGTTACAGTGAAATTATTCCAAAATGAGTCATCCTATCAAGTTACATTGAAATCCCTTCATAAATATGGCCTGTAGACTGTGCTAAAGGTTTTCGGGCTTCAGGCCCCTGTAGCCGTCAGTTTCCCAATTGTGTCCAAAGGGGACGTTCTCATCTAGACATTATATGAAGTCAACCTACCAAGTTACAATGAAATCCCTTCATAAATATGACCTGTAAACTGTGCTAAAGGTTTTTGGGCTTCGGGCTCGAGCAGCCATCATGGTTGAATGATCACAACCAAAAGGGGACATTCTCATCTGGAGTGATGCTACGAAGTTACAATGAAATTCTTTCATAAATATGACCTGTAGACTGTGCTCAAGGTTTTCAAGCTTCGGGCCCCTGAAGCCATCACAGTTGACCAATTATGACCAAAAGGGGATGTCATCATCTAGGCATTATATGGAATCAAACTAACAGGTTACAATGAAATCCTTCCATAAATATGACCTATAGACTATGCAAAAGGGTTTTGGGGTTTTGGGCTTGGGCAGCTATCAAGGCTGAATGATCGCGACCAAAAGGGGACATTCTCATCTAGACATTATTTGGAGTCAACCTACCAAGGTACAATGAAATCCCTTCATAAATATCACCTGTAGACAGTGCTAAAGGTTTTCAGGCTTCAGGCCCCTGTAGCTGTCACAGTTGTCTAATGGTGTCCAAAAGGGGCTGTTCTCATCTAGACATTGTATGAAGTCAACCTACCAAGTTACAATGAAATCCCTTCATTAATATGACCTGTAGTCTTTGCTAAAGGTTTTCAGGCTTTGGGCTCGGGCAGCCATCATGGTTGAATGATCGCAACCAAAAGGGGACATTCCCATCTGGGCATCATCTGGAGTGATCCTACGAAGTTACAACGAAATCCCTTCATAAATATGACCTGTAGACTGTGCTCAAGATTTTTGGGCTACGAGTGCCTGTAGCCATCACAGTCGACCAATCACGACCAAAAGGGGATGTCATCATCTAGGCATTATATGGAGTCAACCTAACAAGTTACAATAACATCCTTCCATAAATGTGACCTATAGACTATGCTAAAGGTTTTTGGGCTCGGGCAGCCATCAAGGCTGAATCATCACAACCAAAAGGGGACATTCTCATCTAGACATTATTTGGAGTCATCCTACCAAGCTACAATGAAATCCCTTCATAATTATGATCTGTAGACTGTTCTAAAGGATTTCGGGCTTCTGGCCCCTGTAGCTGTCACAGTTGCCCAATCATGTCCAAAAGGGGACGTTCTCATCTAGACATTATATGAAGTCAAACCTACCAAGTTACAATGAAATCCCTTCATAAATATGACCTGTAGACTGTGCTAAAGGTATTCAGGCTCGGGCAGCCATCATGGTTGAATGATCGCAACCAAAAGGGGACATTCTCATCTGGGAATCATCTAGAGTGATCCTACAAAGTTATAATGGAATCCCTTCATAAATATGACCTGTAGATTGTGCTCAAGGTTTTCGGGCTTCGGGCACCTGTAGCCATCACAGTTGACCAATCATGACCAAAAGGGGATGTCATCATCTAGGCATTATATGGAGTCAACCTAACAAGTTACAATGAACAATGAAATCCTTCCATAAATACGACCTATAAACTACGCTAAAGGTCTTTGGGCTCGGGCAGCCAGCAAGGCTGAATGATCGTGACCAAAAGGGGATGTTCTCATCTAGACATTATTTGGAGTCATCCTACCAAGCTACAATGAAATCCCTTCATAATTATGACCTGTAGACTGTTCTAAAGGTTTTCAGGCTTCGGGCCTCTGTAGCCATCACAGTTGCTCAATTGTGTCCAAAAGGGGATGCTCTCATCTAGACATTATATGAAGTCAACCTACCAAGTTACAATGAAATCCCTTCATAAATATGACCTGTAGATTGTGCTCAAGGTTTTCGGGCTTCGGGCACCTGTAGCCATCACAGTTGACCAATCATGACCAAAAGGGATGTCACCATCTAGGCATTATATGGAGTCAACCTAACAAGTTACAATAAAATCTTCCATAAGTGCGACCTATAGACTATGCTAAAGGTTTTTGGACTCGGGCAGCCATCAAGGCTGAATGATCATGACCAAAAGAGGACGTTCTCATCTTGTCATTATTTGGAATCATCCTACTAAGTTACAGTGAAATCCTTCATAAATATGACCTGTAAACTGTGCTAAAGGTTTTTGGGCTGCGGGCCCCTGCAGCTGTCACAGTTGCCCAATCATGTCCAAAAGGGGAACTTCTCATCTAGACATTATATGAAGTCAACCTACCAGGTTACAATGAAATCCCTTTATAAATATGACCTGTAGACTGTGATAAAGGTTTTCAGGCTTCGGGCTTGGGCAGCCATCATGGTTGAATGATCACACCCAAAAGGAAGCATTCTCATCTGGGCATCATCTGGAGTGATCCTACGAAGTTACAATGAAATCCCTTCATAAATATGACCTGCAAACTGTGCTCAAGGTTTTCGGGCTTTGGGCACCTGTAGCCATCATAGGTGACCAATCTCGACCTAAAGGGGATGTCATCATCTAGGCATTATATGGAGTCAACCTAACAAGATACAATGAAATACTTCCATAAATACGACCTATAGACTATGCTAAAGGTTTATGGGCTCAGGCAGCCATCAAGGCTAAATGATCACGTTCAAAAGGGCACGTTCTCATCCAGTCATTATTTGGAGTCATCCTACCTAGTTACAATGAAATCCTTTCACGTCCAAAATTGGATTTTCTCATGTAGACATTATATGAAGTCAACTACCAAGTTACAATAAAATCACTCCATAAATATGACCTGTAGACTGTGCTAAAGGCTTTCGGGTTTGGGCAGTCGTCACGACTGACAGATCGCGACCAAATGGGTAAGTTCTCATCTAGATATCATACAGAGTCATCCTACCAAGTCACAATGAAATCCCTCCATATTAAATACGACCTGCAGACTGTGCTGAAAGTTTTTGGGTTTCGGGCTTGGGCAGCCATCACTGCTGACAGATCATGACCAAAAGGTGAAGTTCTCATTTAGGCATTATACAGAGGCATCCTACAAAGTTACAATGAAATCCCTTCATAAATATGACCTGTAGACTGTGCTAATGGTTTTCGTCAAGTTAAGCTAAAAACTGTAAGAAATTTTTGTTTTGTTTTAAACTACTGTGGTTCTCTCTAGTGCTCCCCCATCCCCCCCCCCCCCCCCCAAAAAAAAAAAAAAAAAATGAAAGTGTCAATGACACTGTAGCTTAACTTGTGTGTTGTGTTTGATGAAAAGGATAATGTTCAATGTTTGTGAAAGGATTATGAAATAGGACATGAATTGTGATAATTGGGAATATGTTCATTTCTGTTCCCTGTATGCTATGTTTATGATAAAAATAATATGAGGTGTACACTGTACTAAAGAGCTGAGGGGTGGGTTAATATGACCTCACAGTTAATGTATGTGGCCCTCACAGTTAACGTATATCAACAAAAGTTACCAAGTTACAGTGAAATTATTCCAAAACGAGTCATCCTATCAAGTTACATTAAAATCCCCTCATAAATATGGCCTGTTGACTGTGCTAAAGGTTTTCGGGCTTCGGGCCCTTGTAGCCGTCAGTTTCGAAATTGCGTCCAAAGGGGACGTTCTCATCTAGACATTTTTTGGAGTCATCCTACCAAGTTACAATGAAATCCCTTCATAAATATGACCTGTAGACAGTGCAAAAGGTTTTCGGGCTTCGGGCACCTTTAGCTGTCAAAGTTGCCCAATCATGTCCAAAAGGGGACGTTCTCATCTAGACATTATATGAAGTCAATCTACCAAGTTACAATGAAATTCCTTCATAAATATGACCTGTAGACTGTACTTAATGTTTTCGGGCTTCGGGCTCGGGCAGCCATCATGGCTGAATGATCGCAACCAAAGGGAACAATCTCATCTGGGCATCATCTGGAGTGATCCTGCGAATTTACAATGAAATCCCTTCATAAATATGACCTGTAGACTGTGCTCAAGGTTTTCGGGCTTCAGGCACCTGTAGCCATCACAGTTGACCAATCACGACCAAAAAAGGATGTCATCATCTAGGCATTATATGGAGTCAACCTTACAGGTTACAATGAAATCCTTCTATAAATATAACCTTTTGCCTGTGCTAAAGGTTTTTGGGCTCGGGCACCCATCAAGGCTGAATGATCATGGCCAAAATGGGACGTTCTCATCTAGACATTATTTGGAGTCATCCTACCAAGTTACAATGAAATCCCCTCACAAATATGACCTGTAGACTGTGCTAAAGGTTTTCGGGCTTCGGGCACCTTTAGCCGTCACAGTAGCCCAATCATGCCCAAAAGAAGACGTTCTCATCTTGACATTATATGAAGTTAACCTACTAAGTTACAATGAAATCCCTTCATAAATATGACCTGTAGACTGTGCTAAAGGTTTTCGGGCTTCGGGCTCGGGCAGCCATCATGGCTGAATGATCGCAACCATAGGGGACAATCTCATCTGGGCATCATCTGGAGTGATCCTAAGAAGTTACAATGAAATCCCTTCATAAATATGACCTCTAGACTGTGCTAAATGTTTTCGGGCTTTGGACCCCTGTAGCCGTCACAATTGCCCAATCATGCCCAAAAGGTGACTTTCTCATCTAGACATTGTATGAAGTCAACCCACCAAGTTACAATGAAATTCCTCAATAAATATGACCTGTAGACTGTGGTAAAGGTTTTCGGGTTTTGGGTTCGGGCAGTCGTCACGGTTGGCAGATCATGCCCAAATGGGGAAATTCTCTTCTAGACATCATAAGGAGTCATCCTACCAAGTTACAATGAAATCCCTCCACATTAAACATGACCTGCAGACTGTGCTAAAAGTTTTTGGGTTTCGGGCTTGGGCAACCATCACGGTTGATAGATCATGCCCAAAAGGGGACGTTCTCATCTAGGCACTATACAGAGGCATCCTACCAAGTTACAATGAAATCCCTTCATAAATACGACCTGTAGACTGTGCTAATGGTTTTCGGGTTTTGGGCTCGGGCAGCCATACCGGTTACCTGATCGCGACCAAAAGGGGACGTTCTCATCTAGACATGACCCCAAACCTGCATATGAAATTTCGTGACGATCAGACAAGAACTGCGGGGTGTAGCCCGTGCTAAAGAAAAATGTGAACAGGCGTCACAGACTCACAGACTAACAGACTTCCGCACGCGTGATGGCAATAGCTTATCTTGACTATGTCAAGTTAAGCTAAAAAAACAAAAAAAAACAAGTGAATCGATTTAACAAAATTTGACACCCCTAGAGATGTTACATATCAAATATGAAAGGATTCTCACTGGTGGATCTGAAGATTAAGAATTTTCAAGAAATTTTCTCATATTGCTCTAAGTTAAACTTTAGGCTTCAATAAAAAGCCCAAAATTAAGCCAGGGATCTGATTTAAACAACCTTCAATCTAACCCTCCCAGATGTGTTGTACACCAAATAGCAAAAGAATCTGACTGCTGGATCTGAAGGAGATGATTTAAAACGATAATTCCCCATATTGCACTAAGTAAATATTTGTGCTCCCTTGGGGAACCCAAATATTAACCCAGGAACTTGATTTGAACAAATTTGAACCTTATACATCTAGAGATGTCACATACTAAATAGGAAAAGATTTTTTAAGAAATTTTCTCATATTGCACCAAGTTAAAATTTGAGCTCCAATAAAGAGTCCAAATATTCATCCAGGGATCCCATTTGAACAAACTGGAATCTAACCCCCTTAGAGATGCTGCATACCAAATATCAAAAGAATCCAACTGGTGGATCTGAAGAAGAAGATTTGTAAAGATTATTCCCCATATTGCATCAAGTTAATATTCAGGTTTCCACAGGAAGCCCAAATATTAACTCAGGGACTCAATTTGAACAAACTTCAATCTGACCCCTGCAGAGATGCTGTATACCAAGTATCAAAAGAATTTGTATGATCTGAAGAACATTTTTAAAGCTTATTCCCCATAGCGCCCTAAGTTAATTATTTGGGCTCCTTTATTGAGCCCAAATATCAACCGAGGGGGTCGATTTGAACACACTTGTAATTGACCGTCCTATGGATGCTGTATACCAAATATCAAAAGATTCTGATCAGTGGTTCTGAAGAAAAATTGTTTTGTTTTTTTTTTAATTTTTGCAAATATGCTGACTCAGCATTTTTTGAACCCCCCCCCCCCCCCCCCCCCCTTTTAATCCATTCTACTGGTCAAAAGGATGCTTCATACCAAATAACAGTTCTCTGTTCCATGTAGTTTTGAAAATATGAGCATTTGAATTTTTTTCTATTTTTAGCCCCTGGGGTACCCACAGGGCAACGAAAAAAAAAATTTGGTCTTCAATCAAGTACTTTGGACCCACTTATCTTACATGCCAAATTTGGTTGAAATCGGCCCATCGCTTCTTGGTATAGAAATTTTGGGTGGAGCCCAAAATGGATATGTGCCCACAGAGAGCCCAAATATTGATCTACCAACTTCTCTTGAACAAATTTTAATCTTCAACACCAAAGAGTGTTACATACATATATCAAGGCAATCTCTCTGGTGGTTCATGAGAAGATGATTTTAAAAGATTTTTAGGTTTTGGCATCATTGCCCAGAGCCCGAAGAAGGCAGCCGCTTCATTTGAACAAAAGATGACGGATGTCGGATGCCAAGTGATGGCAAACCTCACACTGACTTGCAGTCATGTGAGCTAAAATGTCGATAGGATCACCGATTCAAAGTCGAGTTGTGACAGCACAAAAATGGGTTTAATCATTATTAACTTATCATCTGGAAACCAATTGTTTACAATTTACTGTGTGAAGGGCCACTGTGACCTTGACCTTTTACCTAGTGATTCCAAAATAACTAGGGCTCTTTCTTGCACCAATGCCAACCTACCTATGAAGTGTCATGAATGTGGGTGAAACCATTGTCAAATTATCATCTGGAAACCAACGTTTATGATTTATTATGTTCAAGGTCACTGTAATCTTGACCTTCTGCCTAGCGAGTCCAAAATAAATAAGGGTCTTCGACTCATCTAGGTCAACCAGCCTATGAAGTTTCATGATTGTGGGTCAAACCATTATCAAGTTACCATCTGGAAATCAATTGTTTATGATTTACTTTGAAGGTCACTGTGATGACCTTTCACCAAGCAAGTCCAAAATAAATAAGGTTCTTCCTGTCACTGATGCTCATTATCAAGAGATCATCCGGAAACCAATTGTTTCGAGTTACTATGTTCAGGGTCACTGTGACCTTGACCTTTGACCTAGCAAGTCCAAAATACATAGGGTTCTTCCTCTCATGAAGGCCAGCCTACATATGAAGTTTCATGAATGTGGGTTGAACCATAGTCAAGTTCTCATCCGAAAATTAAATTTTTTAGTAAATTTTGTTTCTCAACATACCTACCACAATTGTTTACAATGGGCTATATCGTTAAGTGCAAGCCCTACTTCGGAACTAACTCAAGCAAATAACTTTTCCAAATGACTTGGAAAAGTGGAAAAGTGCAAAAGTACTATAAAAATATCAAAAAGGGGTTGAGTGAGACCGGCGCTCGACATTACAGGTACTCTCTCTGCATACCTCTTGCATTTACCGAGCGCATGCGCATCAACCGTGATGCCAATTCCAAATTTCTGTCAACGAGTAGTTTGTGATTTAGCGGGGAGGCAACAATATCAAAAGATATCCCCTAGAAGGGTGGGCCTCCGGTAAACAATTGATGTAGGTACGTTAAGAAACAAAATTTTCTAAAATTTTTTTATTTCTTCTCAACCTACTCACAACTGTTTACAATTGGCTGAATAAACAATAAGAGGTGAATCACATAATCAATACCAATAAGCGCAGCAGAAAGAAATGCAAGGAGGGGAGAGAATGACAGTGAAATCTGTAAAGGAAGAAAGCAGGAAGGTGCTGAAAAAGAAGCTGAAACACCAACACCACAGTGTTAAAAAGAATAAAGCACCTGAAAAGAACATGGCTGAGTTTAACGAGGGTGCACAACAGCCTAAGCAGCAACGAGAGGCCCTAAAGAAAAAAGGTCCTCAGATTGTTGCTGTAGGTGGCGGAGATAAAAGGAGGAGAAAGTAGAAGCATTCCTCCAGTAAGCCGCATTCATAATGTCCCTGAGCGAAACAGAATTGAAGAACACCCTGGAAGTAGAAATGGCACAAACCTCATGAGCATTAAATTGTTTTGAAACCAGATCTGAAGCAGACAAACTAGATAGAATAAGCCAGCTTGATAGCAAGACATATCCATCTGGAAATAGAATTGGAAGAGATAGGCTGCCTCCCAGGAATGAGAGACAGAATCTCTTCTGACCCCTCCAAATGAACTGCTTGCGATTAATATAAGTCTTGATCGCACGAACAGGACAAAGAAGAGGCCTCCGGCCATCGACAGAAGGAAGAGCCTGAATGCAAATGGGAGGAGAAATCGAATCAGGAAGTTGATTCTTGGCCAGAAAGGAGCAATCTGTAGTGAAGGTTACACTGTTAGCCTCATTTCTGAAGAAGGCTGAATCAACAGAAAGTGCATGCAGCTCACTGACACGTTTGGCAGAAGCAAACACTAGAAGGAAAGCAGTCTTATATGTGAGAAAACCCATATCGGTCTCAGATAAAGGCGCCCCCTCCAAACAATGTAACACCCATGCCAAGTTCCATTTGGGTGTAAGACACAAATCTCGAGGCCTCTCCAGAGAAAAGTGCCAAATCAGTTTAGAGAGAAAGAGATTACAACTGATGCACTACTTTCCCACATAAGAGAAAGTTTCTGTCAGCATAGACTGATAGCCCTTAACAGTAACAGACTGGAGGCCCTTGAAGTCAAAAAGGTATACCAGAAAATCAGCAATTTGAGCGATTGACGGATTTCGGTAATCCACATGTTGAGCTGCACACCAGCGGCAGAAAACTTTCTACTTAGCAACATAAGTCATGCCAGTAGAATGTTGCCATTATGCAGAAATGCACTCCACTGTTCGTCTCAAAAAACCTCTATGTTGGAGACAGGACCTGATAAAAGACAGGATCCAACCTGTCCAGTCCACAAAGGCTAGTGAATCCGGACAAGGGGAGACAAAGGTCTCTACCTGATGATTCCAGAGAGTGGCGAAAAGGTCGAAAAGAGGATGACCCCACTGCTCGCAAATCGTCTGAAACATCGACGATGCAGCATCCATTCGGTGGGAAGGCCACTGTTGGATGTGCCGAATGGCCACCCGAGTGTTTACACCCCACACTAACAGCAGAAGATCCGAGACAGCCGATACATGGAAATCGCATGAGTGCCCCATTGATTCGGGATGTAGGCCACCACTGTCAAATTGTCCGAAAGAAACAGGACTGTGTGATTCGACAGGTGAGAGATTCATTGCTGAAAACTCCACAGAAGAGCAAAGAGCTCCTTCTGGTTGATATGAAGGGCCATCTGCTCGCTGTCCCACTCGCTGTGAGTAGAAAGACCAAGAGGATCCAACGTCGCACCCTAGCCCTATTGCTGGAATCTGCAGTAAGGATGCTATCGTCCAACAGGACATCTCGAGTCAACCAGGCAACATTGGCCCAAGGGTGGAGGTGACAAAGCAAGGACCGAGGAATAGGAAGTTCCAGGTCCAGAGGATCCACATTCGGATGCCAATGATCCAACAGGAAGTGCTGGAAAGGTCAGACAAACAAGCAACCCAGCGGAATGAGGTCTCTCACCGAACCGCGAAGGCCCAGCATCCAAAGGTTAAGTCCTGGCTGAGACAGAGGAGGATCGGAGCAGGTCCCAAGTCAAGGCAGAAAGGATCACCGCCTGATGTTTGGGCACCGACACCACACAGTGAAAAGTGTCGAAATCCATTCACAAATGACGCATTTGCTGAGAAGGACAGAGATTGACTTCTCGCAATTGACTCTGAAACCCAGCGATGCCAACTGGCCAAGCAACCATTGGACATCGGACTCCAGGACTGCAGCATTGTGGAGCCGTTGGAGGATGTTGTCCAGGTAGGCCAACGAAGTCACAGCCGAATGAGTACTGTGAAAAGTGAGCACATGTGACATCAGTAGGGTAAATGCCTAAGAAGCCAGGTTCAAACCGAACGGGAGAGCTTTGAATTGAAAGACACGATCGCGAAATGAGAACCGAAGGTATTTCCATGAATGGGCACATGGAAATAGGCATCCTTCAGGTTGATACTGGCTATAAAATTTCCTGGATGAATCGACCATCAAACTGACCTGAAAGTCTCCATGCTGAAATGAGATGCTATGATGGACTCATTCAGGATACTCAGATTGATGACAGGATGAAACTTTGGCACCAAGAAAAGCCTCGAGTAGAACCCTGGAGAAAGGGTGTTCCTGATCACCTTGATCACCCCTTTGGATAGTAGATTGTCGATCTCCTGCACCAGAAGGTTCCGACACTGAAGATTGGAAGGGATCTGAGTCAGGAGGGGCACCCAAGATAAACAGGGGTGCCGACGGAGGACCATCACAGACCTGATTGGATGACTTTGAGGACCCAAGGGTCCGACATTATCTCTGTCCAATGGTCGAAAAACAGCAAGAGCCTTTCCCTGACTGGAGGCGAATCGAGGTGAGGACCTTCATTTTGCAGCCTCGATGAGGCCCCTGAAAAGAGAAACCATCCCAAAAGTCCTGAGACTTTCCTTCCTCAGCCTGCCAGCGAGCTTGGTCGTGTTGGCGTTTCGTCTGAGCCGAAGGCGTGGCCGATGCAGCTGGGTGCTTGGCAGACCTGGAACGACCACCACTCGCAGCAGCAGGTTGGTTCAGCTACCGTAACAAAAGCTGGTCCTTTGAATTACGAAGAACCACACCACGGACAGCCCCCACGGAACCATGGAACACCTGAGGTACAACCAAATAGGCAGACCTCAGAACAGCACACTGTTCAGAAGGAAGGGATGGAGAAGTTTCCAACACTGCATCCCGAAATTAGCCATGTTGCAGGCATGAGCATGTGTCAGGTTCATAAGAGCTTGAGATAAACTATGCAAAGGCGCCTGAGCATCATCAAACTCCCCTGGCAGAAAATAGAAAGCCAAAGCAGCGACGACGTGGTCCACGATAGACAACATGCCTAGCATGCCTAGTCTCTCGGGACAGGCCCACCATAGATTCAACTATCGACATTGGGAGAACTGCCGACTTAGGCTTAGTAACCTGAGGGAAGAAGAATCCTCGTCCACAGTAGTCAACCCTTGGAAGACTGGTGGACATATGGATTCGTAGAACAAAACCGCGATGGAGGCAGAAATGCATCAGATTGTGAAAAGAAAGAACCTGTTAGGGCCTTGGAATGCATTTTGGCATCCAGGCCCTGGAAGGACTCAACAACCTAAGCTGATTGCAGAGGGAGCAAAACCCCAGAGCTAGGAGGCTCGACAGGGTTGCCGCGCTCCACAGAGTACTGTGGTAGGACGGTCACTAATGTCTGGTCTCAAGGTTGAATGTCTGGCAATAAGCCAAAAATGAAAGTGTCAATGACACAGTAGCTTAACTTGTGTGTTGTGTTTGATGAAAAGGATAATGTTCAATGTTTAGGAAAGGATTATGAAATAAGACAAGAATTGTGATAATTGGGAATATGTTCATTTCTGTTCCCTGTATGCTATGTTTTTGATAAAAATAATACGAGGTGTACACTGTACTAAAGAGCTGAGGGGTGGGTTAATATGACCTCACAGTTAATGTATGTGGCCCTCACAGTTAACGTATATCAACGAAAGTTACCAAGTTACAGTGAAATTATTCCAAAACGAGTCATCCTATCAAGTTACATTGAAATCCCTTCATAAATATGGCCTGTAGACTGTGCTAAAGGTTTTTGAACTTTGGGTCCCTGTAGCTGTCAGCTTCCCAATTGCATCCAAAGCAGACATTCTCATCTAGACATAATATGAAGTCAACCTACCAAGTTACAATGAAATCCCTTCATAAATATGACCTGTAGACTGTGCTAAAGGTTTTTGGGCTTTGGGCTTGGGCAGCCATCATGCTTGAATGATCGCAACCACAAGGGGACATTCTCATCTGGGCATCATCTGCAGTGATCCTACGAAGTTACAATGAAATCCCTTCATAAATATGACCTGTAGACTGTGCTCAAGGTTTTCGGGCTTCGGGCCCTTGAAGCTGTCACAGTTGACCAATCACGATCAAAAGGGGATGTCATCATCTAGGCATTATATGGAGTCAAACTAACAGGTTACAGTGAAATCCTTCCATAAATGTGACCTATAGACAATGCTAAAGGTTTTGGGCTCAAGCAGCAATCAAGGCTGAATGATCATGACCAAAAGGGGACATTCTCATCTAGACATTATTTGGAGTCATCCTACCAAGGTACAATGAAATCCTTTCATAAATATCACCTGTGGACTGTGCTAAAGGTTTTCGTGCTTCAGGCCCCTGTAGCCGTCACCGTTGCCTAATGGTGTCCAATAGGGGCTGTTCTCATCTAGACATTATATGAAGTCAACCTACCAAGTTACAATGCAATCCCTTCATAAATATGACCTGTAGACTGTGCTAAAGGTTTTCGGGCTTCGGGCCCCTGTAGCCGTCACAGTTGCCTAATGGTGTCCAGAAGGGTCTATTCTCATCTAGACATTATATGAAGTCAACCTACCAAGTTACAATGAAATCCCTTTATAATTATGACCTGTAGACTGTTCTAAAGGTTTTCAGGCTTCGGGCCCCTGTAGCCGTCACAGTTGCCTAATGGTGTCCAAAAGGGGCTGTTCTCATCTAGACATTATATGAAGTCAACCTACAAAGTTACAATGGAATCCCTTCATAATTATGACCTCTAGACTGTGCTAAAGGTTTTTGGGCTTTGGGCCCCTGTAGCCGTCACAGTTGCCTAATGGTGTCCAAAAGGGGCTGTTCTCATCTAGACATTATGTGAAGTCAACCTACCAAGTTACAATGAAATCCCTTCATAAATATGACCTGAAGACTGTGCTAAAGGTTTTCGGGCTTTGACCTCGGGCAGCCATCGTGGTTGAATGATCGCAACCAAAAGGGGACATTCTCATCTGGGCATCATCTGGAGTGATCCTACGAAGTTACAATGAAATCCCTTGATAAATATGACCTGGAGACTGTGCTCAAGGTTTTTGGGCTTCGGGCACCTGTAGCCGTTACAGTTGACCAATCATGACCAAAAGGGGATGTCATCATCTAGGCATTATATGGAGTCAACCTAACAGGTTACAATGAAATCCTTCCATAAATATGACCTTTTGCCTATGCTAAAGGTGCTTGGGCTCGGGCTGCCATCAAGGCCGAATGATCGCGATCAAAATGGGACGTTCTCATCTAGACATTATTTGGAGTCATCCTACCAAGTTACAATGAAATCCCTTCAAAAATATGACCTGTAGACTGTGCTAAAGGTTTTCGTGCTTCAGGCCCCTGTAGCCGTCACAGTTGCCCAATACATCCAAAAGGGGACTTTCTCATCTAGACATTATATGAAGTCAACCCACCAAGTTACAATGAAATTCCTCAATAAATATGACCTGTAGACTGTGCTAAAGGTTTTCAGGTTTTGGGCTCGGGCAGTCGTCACGGTTGACAGATCACGCTCAAATGAGGAAATTCTCATCTAGACATCATAAGGAGTCATCCCACCAAGTTACAATGAAATCCCTCCATATTAAACATGACCTGCAGACTGTGTTGAAAGTTTTTGGGTTTCGGGCTTGGGCAGCTATCACGGTTGACAGATCATGCCCAAAAGGGGATGTTCTCATCTAGGCATTATACAGAGGCATCCTACCAAGTTACAAATGAAGTCCCTTCATAAATACGACCTGTAGACTGTGCTAATGGTTTTCAGGTTTTGGGCTCGGGCAGCCATACCGGTTGACCGATCACGACCAAAAGGGGACGATCTCATCTAGACATGACCCCAAACCTGCATATGAAATTTCGTGATGAGCAGACAAGAACTGCAGGGTGTAGTCTGTGCTAAAGAAAAATGTGAACAGACTCACAGACTAACAAACAGTGAATAGCTTATCTTGACTTTGTCAAGTTAAGCTAACAAAATCTAAAGCCTGCCCCAAGACTGACGAGGGGGGGCCCGTCGCCTT
The DNA here is from genome assembly GCA_031216915.1 of Pictodentalium vernedei. Classification (NCBI taxonomy): domain Eukaryota; kingdom Metazoa; phylum Mollusca; class Scaphopoda; order Dentaliida; family Dentaliidae; genus Pictodentalium; species Pictodentalium vernedei. Next base: position 596,028,266 of record CM062297.1, read on the forward strand.
CAAGCAAATCGTCATACTCTGTGGCAGAAGAGACATAGTGTAACAGGTCGGCCTAAAAGTGGTGGGTTTTATACATCAGGGACTTCAACTTCAGGTTTCTGACACCACTGCTCTGAGCAGAAAGGGGGAAATATAATTCTAAGTTTTAATCCACTGGTTCTCCCATAAATGCAGGGTCCATTGTCCAGTTATTCACTGATGGTACCTCAATTCAGTTCAGCTCTATCCCATTCCTCTACTGTCCGGGTGGCTATAATTCCCTCCCTGGAATCTCCTGGCAAGAGGGGTCACTTCAGTGGGTAAAGAGTGGGTTGGTAGGGTTACTGTTTTATACCTGTGGGCTACAGTGCAGGGCTAGGAGTAGTACCAATTTGTGAACCAGACAAGATAAATTTGACAAAACACGTTTTTAATAATTTTTTACATTATATACAAAGGCTAATTTCTATTTCATATCCTAGAAAACTCCACTAGGTGACTCTTCCAATGGACTTGACCCATTCAACATACTGTATTGGCCTGTACTATCTAGTCTATAATTATATCCTGCTTCCCATTTACCTTTCCAAGTTTACGTTTGCTAATTACAACTAATACAAGAGGCCTACAGTACAGGCAGTCCCATTCCAATTCAGAGTCTACTGGGGGTAGTTGGCCATTCTAACACACTATAGTGGCCAGTTGGGTCTCACCTGATTCACTGCTTCATTTGCTTTTAGTACTGGTAATTTTTATTTAACTTTCAAGAGCGTTTGTTGATCAAAGACCAGCAAGAGTGAGAACAGCAGTGATGCAGCCTTTTTTATACCTTTCCATAACGTAACACGTGACTTTGGTTGTCCAATGATGCTGCGTTCAGACGTTCAGGATTCCTAAATATTGTTCAGTAATGCTGACAGAAAGAACTATTTCAGTCAGTATCCTGACCAAACATTGCTTTGAACAACAATAACCCAATAAATACTGCCATGGTAGTATAAACTAGAAGGTGTTTTAGCACACTAAAACATATGTCTCCCCTTCCGTTTGAGGTCAGAGGTCAAGGTCACATGCAGTTCATCAAGGTAGCGGACATGCGGTTTCATGAAGGTCATGATGACATGTGGTCTCATTGTGATACATCCACTTGTCAATCATCTAAGTCCTAGGTTAAAAAACAAAAAAGTTTTGATCTGGACAATTATTCCCTATTTGAAGTACATAAATTTGACCTTGAGGTCAGAGGTCAAGGTCACATGCAGTTCATCAAGGTAGCGGACATGCGGTTTCATGGTGACACATCCACATGTCCAAAAAAAAAAAAAATCTGGTCTGGACAATTACTCCCTATTTAAAGTACATAAATTTGAGCTTGAGGTCAAGGTCACATGAAGGTCATGATTACATGTGACATGCGGTCTAATTGCGATACATCCACATGTCAAATATCTAAGTCCTAGGTCAAAAAACAAAAAAAGTTCTGGTCTGGATAATTATTCCCTATTTGAAGTACATAAATTTGACCTTAAGGTCAGAGGTCAAGGTCACATGTAGGTCATTGAGGTAGACGACATGCGGTCTCATGGTGACACATCTACATGTCAAATAACCAAGTCCTAGGTCAAAAAACAAAAAAATTCTGGTCTGGACAATTACTCCATATTTGAAGTACATAAATTTGACTTTGAGGTCAAGGTCACATGAAGGTCACAACATGCGGTCTCATGGAGACACATCCACATGTCAAATAACCAAGTCCTAGGTCAAAAAACAAAAAATTCTGGTCTGGATAATTATTCCCTATTTGAAGTACATAAATTTGACCTTAAGGTCAGAGGTCAAGGTCACATGTAGGTCATTGAGGTAGACGACATGCGGTCTCATGGTGACACATCTACATGTCAAATAACCAAGTCCTAGGTCAAAAAACAAAAAAATTCTGGTCTGGACAATTACTCCATATTTGAAGTACATAAATTTGACTTTGAGGTCAAGGTCACATGAAGGTCACAACATGCGGTCTCATGGAGACACATCCACATGTCAAATAACCAAGTCCTAGGTCAAAAAACAAAAAATTCTGGTCTGGATAATTACTCCCTATTTGAAGTACATAAATTTGACCTTGAGGTCAAGGTCACATGAAGGTCACAATGGTATGCGACACACTGGCTCGTGGTGATACATCCACGTGCCAAATATCTAAGACCTGGCTCAAAAGACAAACAAGTTTTGGTCTGGATAAAGTTTCCTTGAAAAAAGCACAAATCTGTCCTTCAGATCAAAGGTCAAGGTCACATGAAGGTCACAATGGTACGCTACACACCGGCTCATGGTGATACATCCACATGCCAAATATCTAAAGCCTGACTCGAAATACAAAAAAGTTCTGGTCCAGACAGTTTCCCTTAAAAAAGCGCATATATCCGACCTTCAGGTCAAAGGTCAAGGTCACATGAAGGTCACTATGGTACACTGCACACCGGTTCATGGTGATACATCCACATGCGAAGTATCTAAGGTGTAGGTCAAAAGACAAAAATGTTATGGCCCGGACAAAGTTTGTGTGATGTTTCCCTTAAAAAAAACACATAAATCTGACCTTCAGGTCAAAGGTCAAGGTTACATGAAGGTCACTGTGAAGTATACACCTAAATTAATCCTGCCTGAATTACATGATTAGGCTAAACAACTAAAGCCATAAAATAGCTTTAACTTTATCAGCAGACGGATGAGAAGTTAACAACAAGTAATTTACATGAATGTACGATCCACCCCTTAAACTATTCTAATGGACCGATCTGTGCACATCCCATATATGATAACACGACCACATGACGCCACCAGCGTCTCATAAGTTAAAAGTTCAATAACAAATGGCTGTGTTATTTGCGAATCAACAAACACAATGTAAAACAATCGATGATTACTTTATAAGAAACTGTTCCCATACATTCCCAGCGATGTACTATATGCATTGATATATAATCTTTGACTGGAGAAAAGCTGAGTTCATGACACTCAATAGATTTTTTTACTGGAAACGTAAATGTGCAGAAAATTGGGTCTGATTTTTCGAGTAATTTCTGAAGGTGGTCGACACGTTTCCCAACTTATTTGCCCCTAAATAATACAAATATGTCTGGAAACTGCAATCCCAAATTATATAGAAATGGATAATAATTTACAGCCCCAATATGTTACGAAAAACTGACTGATTTCATTGTAATATACTTACAAGTTGTGCAATGTTTCCTAAATTTGCGTTGTTAACACACTGTCAGTCACCGGCAATGCAAAGGCGGTGTGCCTAAAATATGGCTATCATTAAAATATAGCTACATAATTTCAGCTAATGCAATCTGGGTAATTTATCGCAGGGTAGTTTGACAACACCTTTCTAAATAGAAGTTACTGCCAAACCATCAATACCAGGTACCAATTATTTATAAGTAATCCCTGAGGGTATTACAATAGCCCAACTTGGGCTGACCAGCGGAAACCTACTGTGAATGCTGAACAGCATCCAAAGGGCCAGGCGAGTGATCTCTGCATCTGACCAAAGGAGGTTTGTGCCTCAGGAAGCACAGGGAAGCCAACTTGAGGGTTGCTAGAAAGCAACCGGGTGAGTGCCAGAACGGCCTGCCTCAGCTCACCCTGAGAATCCGTCGGAGCAGCCGCGCGCGACAGAGTGTCTTCCCAATGGATGTTCTAAAAAAATAACCCAAATACTCAGAAGGGACTGACGACGAATGTCGATCAGCAGACTGAGTAGGGGGGACGGTGAGAAGACACCAGAGGACAGTCCCAAGAGTGACGCCCTGGGGCATTCACTGACCTCTGCAAAACAGAAGGCCCTGCCTTCAAATCCTCTAGAGAGACTGACGGCGTACGTCGATTGGTAGCTGGACCTGGGCCACGATGAGAAGACACTGGAGGATTGTTCCAAGAATGACAGAAGGCCCCAACTGCCCATCCCCTGAGACTGACGACAAGCATCGATCGACAGCCAGACTTGGGACACTGTGAGAAATCACCGGATGAAGGTCCAAGAGTGACAGTTAACAGGAGCCGTCACTGGCCTCTGCTGAACAGAAGGCCGCTGAACAGAAGGCCCTAGTTGCCAATGTCCAAGCCCCATCCTGCTAGTCAGCTCACCAGCAGGGGAAGGCGGAACAACAAATGATTCGCCCGAGGAACAAGGAATGGCTGCCGAAGCGACCAAGCGTCCCAACTGGCCAGGAGCAAACCTAGCCAGACGGGGCAGGTAGCAAAACAGTACAGCTTCGCTGAGAAGCCAGGGAAGACTGAGAGCCCTGTGACACACCACCAGATACAGCCTCCAGCCCCCTGAGACTGTATACCATCTCCAGAAGAGATGGTAGAAGCACTATCATGCAAGATAGGAGCAGCATGAACAATTTCCTCAGCAAATGCAGATGATGCAGGTGGTAAATCAGAGAGAGCGACCGAGCTGACCTTGGAAGACCTCTCAACAAAAACAGTCGCCTCAAGGGTGACCATCAGAGCCAAAGGAAGGGAGACCACGGTCCCCACTTCAGGCATTCCAGCACCAGCACCGCCAACAGCTGCGGAAGAACTTGCTGCCGAAAAAGACTACCCAACATCCTGCATGACAGAGTCACCACATGCACTCTCAGAAATATTCCGAAGAGGCACGGCTACCTTTGCCCTGGGAACGAGGGGTTCTAGCTATGGTTAGAACCACCTTGTTAATGGAAGCCCAGGACTTGGAAGACCAAACCCCACAAACTTCACAGGGATGGGCCTGAGAACAACTGTTGCAGGTGACACAAGTACTGTGAACATCATCGACATGTTTCACCTGCATACAAGAAGGACAAGGGAGTATTTTTGGCATTGTCCAAAAAGGTGACAGAAGAATTTCTTGTGGGAAAAATCCCCCAAAATAATTCAAAGAATCAAGCTTCCCACCAGTGGAAAAGCAATCAATGCGGGTCGAGTTTACGGGTTCAGAAAAGGCAAGATACGCAAAGATAACACAAGCTAAAATGAGCATAAATTTAAAGAAAACAAAACAATTTTGAGCTCTAGTAAAGGATATAATCCTAGAATGCACAAATAACAATAATCCTAGCGAGCTATTCAAGTTGTTCATGAAGAAACAAGCTGAGCTCGGTAAATGCAAGAGGTGTGCAGAGAGAGTATCTGTAATGTCGAGCACCGGTCTCGCTCGATGCCTTTTTGATCTTTTTATAGTGCTTTTGCACTTTTCCAACTCGTTTGGAAAAGTTATTAGCTTGAGTTAGTTCCGAAGTAGGGCTTGCACATATGTTACAGCCAATTGTAAACAATTGTGAGTAGGTTGAGAACAAACCAATTGTTTATGCCCACCCTACATCAAACTTGGTCAAAACTCGACTAAAAATTGGGGCATTTTTGACCCACCCCCTCCTCAATACGAGCAGAAACACAATTTGAAGAAAAACCCAAATGCCCCTATATAACCACTACTATTTCATGAAAATGTGGCCAGTGGTTTGGAAGAAAAAGACCAAAACATTACCTTCATGCCAGACAGCAGATGACGGACAAAAAGTGATCAGAATAGCTCACCCTGACTGTTAGTCAGGTGAACTAAAATGAACATCCGCAAAAAGAGTGGTAAAAGTGCTAGCAAGAAATGTACAGTTTTGTTGTATTTATTTTGAACTTTGATATATATATATATCTTTACATCTAGGTAAAATACCATAAGTGAACCACTTCTGTGATAGTTATGTTCTGCTCTAATTACGACTTTTAACCAATTATTATGAAATAATCAATTAGTTTGAATCAAATTGAAGGCAAATCTACATGTATCTCAGCACAATCACTGAAAAAAGTCTGCAGGTCAGTGAAAAGTATCTCCCAAATGTCATGGCATAACCTGGAAGTGAAGTTTATGATCGGTCATCTGTCATATCCAAAAATTGTGCATAAACATCTCTAGAGCACTCTCCTTTTGGATTAAATAAAAATCTGTAATAACTGCCATCTGCACAAATAACTGCAAAAAAGAAAAAAATTATCTGGTAATGTGATGACCTTTTTTTCTAAATTCATTCTTTTATAATAGTCGACCAGACATGTTAACCTTCCAAAATTTTTTTCAGGGAGATTGAAGAAAATTTTCAGGGAGATGACATGATTTTCAGGGAGATTTTTTTTTTTGCGCGTAGAAGCCACGTGTGGATCAATTTTAAATACAAATTAATACCAAATACCCCCCCCCCCCCCCCCCCACACACAGACATAACAGGAAACAGTCCAACAACAATACATCAAAGGAACATACGCCAACGTTCTACTAACCGGTGGTGAGTGACCCAGACCTGTTAACCTCTCGAGGTGACTGTCAGTGAGATTTTGATGAGCTCCCAGTGAGACTTGGATGCTTGTCAGTGAGATTTTTGCACGTGGGCAGCACATCAATAATTTCCATGTTACCACCCTCCCCCCACCCCCCCCCCCCCCCACACACACACACATACATTAAACATTCCACCCTAATGTGTTTTATTTGAACAATTTGTCCTTTCAAAAGCCAAAACATAGAAATATAGAGAAAAACAGAAATCAAAAATATGGATGTGGTCATGTGCCAATATCTGAGTTGTTCCAATGACATCCATATTTCAATGGTTTTATGTACAAAATGTTTGGAGATATTTTCGACCTTTTCAGCACTATATCAGTTTTGACGCTGTGTTGAAAGTTTTGGATCTATTTGGGAAATCATGGGTACTTGCGGCGACCTGCGGCGATCTGTGGTGTTTAGGCACACCCCGAGCCCGGTTGTTGTGGTAATTCGATCTGCCAAAGCCCAGCGCCCCACCTAACCACACCGGGTACTCGCTGGAAGTAGTTGGTCATTTACGAAGGGGATTTGGAATGGGGTGATCATTTTTCAGTGAAACGTGAACATTATGCCACAGCCAGCCCAGGACGAAACATCTCCGGGATATTTAATTTATTTTGTTGTCCATTTATCACAACGAATGAAAAAACGTCCAAGTGCCGTAAATTAGCAACTTTTTAGAGATTTTTTTCACCAAAAACATAATTTTTTTCACAGCCTGCTTTAGAAAATTGCGAATCGGAAATTTTTCCCAATATATTGAAAATTACAGCAACTCATATGTTTGAGCCGTTTGTCTGCAAAATTGGCTATAATTATCTGAAGTGAAAGTGAAATCCAAAATGCACAATAATAAATTTGTGCGTATTTTTGCACATGTTCGATTGGACAAAATTTATGCGTATGGAACTTATTTTTCGATTTGACTGCTACCTGTATACAAGCAAAGGTGTGCCTTTAATATATTATCAATTTCAGCAATTATCCTGCATCTCAAATTCATTTAATCCGCCTGTCAAACGTGTTGCAAATAATCACAACACGGCCATTGACCGAAATGAGATTGGTCACCAGTTCTTACGTAAGTGGTGACGTTTCACACAAACGTAATGACCTTGCCATTGAGAGTAGAGCACATGCTTTTGTATTTGTAAACAAAAGCTGGTGGATTCAGTTTTTGTCTGGTATGTCGACTTTCCGGGAGATTTTGGCCCAAATTGACTCCCGGGCGGGAGGGGATAGCTAATTCCGGGAGAATCCCGGGCATTCCGGGAGAGTTAACATGTCTGTAGTCGACTGTAATTCAAACTTAACTCTTCTCCTGGTGTGACTGGCAGGCAACACTTATTCTGCGTGAATTAATTGGATGAATGATCAATTTATCACTTTTAACAGAAATATTACTGACTTTTCAATAACCTCCATTTCATTCACTAACATACAGTTTGAACATTTACAACTGCCTTGGTCTTCATTTCCTGTGTGAATTTTATTCTGGGTTTTCAGGAATTCCAGGGAATTCTGGGAGAATAATCAAGACAAACCTCAGAAAAATCAAGAAAAAAAGTAATTATTTGTGAAAACATTTTTCCAGAGAATTCTGGTATTTTTCCTGACTTTAAATTCCTGATTACCCAGAAAAATCAGGATTTCTCATAAAAAGCATCTGATGATTGAGTTTTAAATTCCTAGTTTCCTGGAAAAGTCTGGAATTTTTACTCTCTTGGGAGTTGAAATATATAATGTCATTCCCCATTGGATAATTTAAAATTGGAGGGAAAAGTTTCGCATCTCTGCCATGTTGTGTTTTTGTTCAAGTAACTATTCTGAAAGGAAATAAACATATATGTGTGAGTATTCAATCTTTCAGCTTGATAATACATTTCTGAATTATAAACAATAATCTTCAGAGCCCAATGGATAAGAGACGAGGAAATTTAAATTTTATAGTAAATTTCCTTTCTTATTATACCTACTGCAATTGTTTACAAGCTTGCACTACAGTGGAAGTCCCGAACTCCAGTGTGATTTCTTATAGGGTTTCATATAGGGTTTCCATAGTAACTGTAACTGTAAGCCGCAATTTTGGCTATGTTTGTAATCCGATCAACATTAAATGAGGATCAATGGTAGAGGGGTCCCAGTCATCATTTATGTGAAGTTTGAAAACATTTCGCCTGGCGATTTCAGAGAAGATTTTTGAAAATCAAAGACTCTGGAAGCCATGTTTTTCATCCGATGGGAACAAAATGAGGATCGTTTGTAGAGGATCTCCCGTAGACAATTCCTGACAAGTTTGGTTCACAACAGCTCAGAGGTTACAGAGAAGAAGAAGAAAATGTGAAAAGTTTACGGACGCCGGATGACGACAGACCTCCAAGTGATGTGAAAAGCTCACATGGCCTTTTAGGCTAGGTGAGCTAAAAATTGAGGCATTTTGGCCCCACCCCCTCCTCAATATGAGAAGAAACCCAATTTGAAGAAAAACCTAAATGCCCCTATATAACCACAACCCATGTGAAATTTCATTAAAATGTGACCAGTGTTTTGTGAGAAAAAGACCCCAACACCACCTTCACGACGAATGACAAACAAATGAAAGTGTCAATGACACTGTAGCTCAACTTGTCAAGACAAAGACATGTACATGTATAGTATGTGACACAGCAATGACAAACATCTAGGTAATGACCTGATAACAAAGGTACATACAAAGTATTGTAATGGTCTGTATATAAATACTGACCGTTGCCAGTAACAAATGTATAGGTAAAGTATTGTAAAGGTGGGTGACAGTCAGATGCTAAACTAGAAAAGAAATCTTTTGAGTCCCAGAGTGGGTCTGACTGAACCCCAAAATATTTGTTCTCATAGCACAGTGATAACAAAGGCACCCCAAAACACACTCGTTCCTGTCCCAAGGTGAAAACAAAAGTACTCTAGAAGTTTTGTGAAGATCAGTTCATAAATACGAGCTGTATAGAACTTGTGACAAAAAAAACTAATTTCGGTACAAAATGGCCACTGGCAGCCATCTTGAATTTTGGACCGTACCCAGAAACACTCATTCTCATCCCAAGGAGATAACAAAGGTACCCAAGAAGTTTTGTGAAGATCGGTTCATAAATACAGCCTCTACCCTGAGCCGTATTGACATGTGTGCTTACATTGTGTAAGTAGCACTGAATAAATCAAAGTTCATCTAATTTGCATAATTTCTGCGCGAAAAAAAAAACCCTTACAATATGTGATGTTACTAAACATTCATACAAAAATTTATTCAAATCAGAACTTTCATACAGAAGTTCTATACAAAAGACTGATTGCTCTAATTTTGGTACAAAATAGCTGCTGGTGGCCATCTTGAATTTTGGATCACACCCAAAAACACTCGCTCTCATCGCACGGTGATAACAAAGGTACCCAAGAAGTTTCGTAAAGATTGGTTCATAAATATGGCCTCTAGTCTGAGCTGTATAGAAGATGTGTACAAAAAACTGATTAGACCTAATTTTGGTACAAAATGGCCACTGGCAGCCATCTTGAATTTTAGACCGCACCCAGAAACACTCGTTCTCGTCCCAAGGTGATAACAAAGGTACCCAAGACATTTCGTGAAGATCAGTTCATAAATACAGACTCTAGTCTGAGCCGTATTGACATGTGTACTTACTGTGTGTAAGTCGCACTGAAAAAATCAAAGTTCATCTAATTTGCATAATTTCTGCACGAGAAAAAAACACGTATTATATGTGATGCATCCCATGGTACTAAACATTCACACAAAAAAATTATTCAAATCAGGGCTTTCATATGGAAGTTCTGTGCAAAAATCTGATTGCACCTAATTTTGTACAAAATGGCTGCCATCGGCCATCTTGAAATTCGGACCAGACCCCAAAACACTCGTTCTCGTCCCACGGTGATACCAAAGGTACCCAAGAAGTTTCGTAAAGATCGGTTCATAAATACGGCCTCTAGCCCGAGCCGTATTGGCATTTGCACTTACAGTGCTGAAAGTAACCCCAAAAAACATCAAAATTAGTCTAATTTGCACAATTTACGTACCAGAAAAAAACCTGTATTATATGTGATGTATCCCATGGTACTAAACATTCATACAAAAAATTATTCAAATCAGAGCTTTCATATGGAAGTTCTGTACAAAAAACAGATTTCTGCATCGTCGGTACAAAATGGCAGCTGGCAGCCATCTTGAATTTCGGACCGCACCCAAAAACACTCGTTCTCGTCCCACGGTCATAACAAAGGTACCCAAGAAGGATCGTAAAGATCGGTTCATAAATACGGCCTCTAGCCCGAGCCATAGCAGCTTGGCACTTACAGCTCTGAAAGTAACACTAAATAAATCAAAGTCAGTCTAATTTGCATAATTTACGCACGAGAAAAAACCCCGTATTATATGTGATGTATCCCATGGTACTAAACATTTATACAAAACTTTATTAAAATCAGAACTTTCATACAGAAGTTCTGTACAGAAAACTGATTTTTGCATCATCGGTACAAAATGGCCACTGGCAGCCATCTTGAATTTCGGACCACACCTAAAAACACTCGTTCCCGTCCCAGGGTCATAACAAAGGTACACAAGAAGTTTTGTAAAGATCGGTTCATAAATACGACCTCTAGCCCGAGCCATAGCCAATTGTTGACGTACGGACAGACAGACAGACGGACAGATGGACGGACGGACAGACGGACGACGGGCCATGACAATAGCTCAAATTTGACTTCGTCAAAGTTGAGCTAAAAATGATTAGAATAGCTCACCCTGACTTTCAGACAGGTGAGCTAAAAATTCAAGGACACTGTGACCTTTACCTTTGATACAATAACCCCAAAATAAATAGGGTTCTTCCTTTCATCATGCTCAACCCATAACCCAAGTTTAGTTTCGATCGGACAAACAAAATTTCAATTAGAGAAGCCAACTCTGGTAAATGTTAAGTTCAAGGTCACTGTGACCTTGACCTTTAGTACAATGACCTCAGAATAAACAGACTTCTTCCCCTCATCATGTCCAACCCACAGGCCAAGTTTGGTTTCAGTCATCCAGGCAAAGCTTCAATTACTGAGCATAAACCAACTCTAATGAAAGTGTCAATGACACTGTAGCTCAACTTGACAAACTTGAACTTGGTAAGTTATAAATGAAATGGCAAAATTGAAGATCATTGGGACCAATGTCAGTTTTTTTGCCAGTGGCAACATTTTTTGACAGAAACCGAAGAAAATCGATAGCTCCCATCTAGAGGCCTCCCCAAACAAGCATGCCAGGTTTCAAAGCAATCCGATCATAAATGTGCCCTGTAGTGTGTGCCAAAGGGAAATATTGTGGTCTGACTAAACTGAGTTCTAAAAATGTTGGCCGCGGCAACATTTTTTGACGGAAATTGAAGAAAATCGATAGATCCCATCTAGATGTCACCCCAAACAAGCATGCCAGGTTTCTAAGCAATCCGATCATAAATGTACCCTGTAGGGTGTGACAAAGGGAAATATTGAGGTCTGACTAAACTAAGTTCTACGAACGTTGGCCGCGGCAACATTTTTTGACAGAAATTGAAGAAAATCGATGGCTCCCATCTATAGGTCTCCCCAAACAAGCATACCAGGTTTCAAAGCAATCTGATCGTAAATGTACCCTGTAGGGTGTGACAAAGGGAAATATTGAGGTCTGACTAAACTAAGTTCTACGAACGTTGGCCGTGGCAACATTTGTTGCCGGAAATTGAAGAAAATTGATAGTTGATAGCTCCCATCTAGAGGTCACCCTAAATAAGCGTATCAGGTTTCAAAGCAATCAAATCATAAATGTGCCCTGTAGGGTGTGCCAAAGGGAAATATTGTGGTTTGACTAAACTAAGTTCTAAGAAAGTTGGCCGCGGCAACATTTTTTGACGGAAATTGAAGAAAATCGATAGCTCCCATCTAGAGGTCACCCCAAACAAGCATAAGAAGTTTCAAAGTAATCTGATCATAAATGCGACCTGTGAGGTGTGCCAAAGGAAATTGTGGACGTACGTACTAACGTACTAACATACTAACGTACGTACGTACACTGACGGACGAGAAGTGATGGCAATAGCTCAGCTTGACTTTGTCAAGTTGAGCTAAAAAACAATAGCTCACATCTAGAGGTCACACGGAATACACATATCAAGTTTCAAAGTGATCTGACCATAAATGTGCCCTGAAGGCTGTGTTAAAGGGAAATATTGAGGCCTGACAAAACTAAGTTCAAAGGTCAACATTTTTTGACAGAAATGGAAGAAAATCGACAGCTCCCATATAAATGTCACCCCACACAAGCTCACCAAGATTGCAAGCGATCCAATTATAAATGTGCCCTGCAGGGTGTATCAAAGGGAAATATTGATGCTTAACCGGTAACTGCAACAAGTTTTTACTAAGTTCATTGCCAGTGGCAACATTTTTTGACAGAAATCGAAGAAAATCGATACCTCCCATCTAGAGGTAACCCCAAACAAGCATGCCAGGTTTCAAAGCAATCCGATCATAAATGTGCCCTGTAGGGTGTGCCAAAGGGAAATATTGAGGTTGGACTGAACTAAGTTCTAAGAACGTTGGCCGCAGTAACATTTTTGGACGGAAATGGAAGAAAATCGATAGCTCCCATCTAGAGGTCTCCCCAAACAAGCACACCAGGTTTCAAAGCAAAGCAATCCGATCATAAATGTGCCCTGTAGGGTGTGCCAAAGGGAAATATTGAGGTCTGACTAAACTAAGTTCTAAGAACCATGGCCGCGGCAACACAGTTTGACGGAAATGGAAGAAAATAGATAGCTCCCATCTAGAGGTCACCCCAAACAAGCATACCAGGTTTCAAAGCAATCCAACCATATATGTGCCCTGAAGGGTGTGCAAAAGAGAAATATTGAGGTCTGACTAAACTCAGTTCTAAGAACGTTGGCCGCGGCAACATTTTTTGACGGAAATTGAAGAAAATTGATAGCTCCCATCTAGAGGTCACCCCAAACAGGCATGCCAGGTTTCAAAGCAATCCGATCATAAATGTGCCCTGTAGGGTGTGCCAAAGGGAAATATTGAGGTCTTCTGACTAAACTAAGTTTTAAGAACGTTGGCTGCGGCAACATTTTTTGATGGAAATTGAAGAAAATCGATAGCTCCCATCTAGAGGTCACACCAAACAAGCATACCAAGTTTCAAAGTGATCTGATCATAAATGCGACCTGTGAGGTGTGCCAAAGGGAAATATTGAGGTCTTCTGACTAAACTAAGTTCTAAGAACGTTGGCCGTGGCAACATTTTTCGACAGAAATTGAAGAAAATCGATAGCTCCCATCTAGAGGTCTCCCCAAACAAGCATACCAGGTTTCAATGCAATCCGATCATAAATGTACCCTGTTGGGTGTGCCAAAGTGAAATATTGAGGTCTGACTAAACTAAGTTCTAAGAATGTTGGCCGTGGCAACATTTTTTGACGGAAATTGAAGAAAATCGATAGCTCCCATCTAGAGGACACCCTAAACAAGCACACCAGGTTTCAAAGCAATCCAATCATATATGTGCCCTGTAGGGTGTGCCAAAGGGAAATAGTGTGGTTTGACTAAACTAAGTTCTAAGTGGCCGCGGCAACATTTTTTGACAGAAATTGAAGAAAATCGATAGCTCCCATCTAGAGGTCACCCCAAACAAGCATACCAAGTTTCAAAGTGATCTGATCATAAATGCGACCTGTGAGGTGTGCCAAAGGAAATTGTGGACGTACGTACTAACGTACTAACATACTAACGTACGTAAGTACCCCCGACAGACGAGAAGTGATGGCAATAGCTCAGCTTGACTTTGTCAAGTTGGGCTAATAAAAATCAAGGTCACTGTAACCTTGACCTTTGCACAATGATCCCAAAATGAATAGGGTTCTTCTTCTCATCATACCTAACTCACATGCCAAGTTTGAAAGGATTTTTGAAATAACACAAGAATTGTGATAATTGGGAATATGTTTATTTCTGATCCCTGTATGCTATGTTTTTAAAAAACAAGAGGCCCCATGGGGCCTGAGGTCGCTCACCTGACATGGTAGTCTAAATATCAAACCAGGGACTTGACTTGAATAAGCTGCATACGCCTCTCCTAAGAAAAGCATATACCAACTAGATGAAGCGATTGTGCCCACACAATACACAGGATTTTCGTTCTATTTTCAGTTCCTGCACTTTTACATCCCAAAATTGAGATAAATGCATAAAAAACAGAATTTTTTAAATTTTTGTTCGGAAAGTCCCACCCGTCCCCCAAATTTTCAGTGTAAGAAAAAAAAATAAAATTTTGTCTTAAAATTGACCGAAACACATAAAAAAACAACAACAAGAAATTCCGGATTTTGGTCCAAAATTTCTAAGTCCATTTTTTACCATTCCATTCTGTTGGTCATAAGGAAGCTTCACACTAAATAAAAATTCTCAGTGCCGTGCAGTTTTGGAGATATGAGCATTTTAATTTTTGTCTATTTTTAGCTCCTGTGGTTCCCATGGGGTGACGGGAACATTTTTTTTGGCACAAATCAGCTACTTATGTCCCAATAAAACCTCATATCAAATTTGGTTCAAATCAGCCTCTCGGTTTGGAAAATAGAAAATTTGGGCATGGCAAAAATTCTTGCCCCTCCCGTAACAATGGCAAATATAGCCCCTAGAACTTCTCTTGAGCAAATATGAGTCCACACCCCAAAAGGAAGCTGCACACCTAATATCAAGTCTCTGCTACTGCTGGTTCATGAGAAGAAGATTTTTCAAGATTTAGGCTCAGTTTTTGGGCGTGGCCCTACCAAGGGGAGGGTCAACTTGATTTGAACAAATTTGAATTGACATGTGATAGGGAACATGCACACCAGATTTGGTTCAATTTGGTTGAGTAGTTTGTGAGAAGAAGTCGATAATGTAAAGTTAACAACGAACGCCGGATGGACGACGATGGACAGAAAGTGATTAGTAAAGCTCCCCTTGAGCTTCACTCAGGTAAGCTAAAAATAATATGAGGTGTACACTGTACTAAAGGGCAGAGTTAATTTGACCTCACAGTTAATGTATGTGACCCTCACAGGTAACGTATGTCAACAAAAGATATCAAGTTACAGTGAAATTATTCCAAAACGAGTCAACCTTGAAATCCCTTCATAAATATGGCCTGCAGACTGTGCTAAAGGTTTTCGGGTTCCAGGCCTGTGTAGCCATGATGGTTGACCGAATGCTACTAAAAGGGGGCGTACTCATCTTGACATTATAGTGAGTCTAAGTGACACTAAGTTACAAATTACCAATGAAATCCCTTCACAAATACGAGCTGTAGTCTGTACTAAAGTTTTTGGGGTTTTGGGCTCGGGAAGCTATCATGGTTGAATGATCGCGACCAAAAGGGGACGTTGCAATATGGGCATCATCTGGAGTGATCCTACAAAGGTACAATGAAATCCCTTCATAAATATGACCTGTAGACTGTGCTCAAGGTTTTCGGGCTCCTGAAGCTGTCACAGTTGACCAATCACGACCAAAAGGGAATGCCATCATCTGGGCATTATATGGAGTCAACCTAACAAGTAACAATAAAATCCTTACAAAAATACGACCTATAGACTATGCTAAAGGTTTTGGGGTTTTGGGCTCGGGCAGCCATCATGGCTGAATGATCGCGACCAAAAGGGGATGTTCTCATCTAGACATTATTTGGAGCCATCCTACCAAGCTACAATGAAATCCCTTAAAAAATATGACCTGTAGACTGTGCTAAAGGTTTTTGGGCTTCGGGCCCCTGTAGCTGTCACAGCTCCCAGATCACGCCCAAAAGGGAACGTTCTCATCTAGACATTATATGAAGTCAACCTACCAGATTACAATGAAAACCCTTCATAAATATGACCTGTAGACTGTGCTAAAGGTTTTCGGGCTTGGGTAGCCATAATGATTGAATGGTCGCAACCAAAAGGGGACATTCTCATCTTGGCATCATCTAGAGTGATTACGAAGTTACAAATCCCTTCATAAATATGACCTGTAGACTGTGCTGAAGGTTTTCAGGCTTCAGGACCCTGTAGCTGTCACAGTTGACCAATCATGACCAAAAGGGGATATCATCATCTAGACATTATATGGAGACAACCTAACAAGTTACAATGAAATTCTTCCATCAATACGACCTATAGACAATGCTAAAGGTTTTTGGGCTCGGGCAGCCATAAAGGCTCAACGACCGTGACCAAAAGGGGACGTTCTCATCTAGACATTATTTGGAGTCATCCTACCAAGCTACAATGAAATCCCTTCATAAAAATGACCTGTAGACTGTGCTGAAGATTTTCAGGCTTCGGGCCCCTGTAGCTGTCACAGTTGCCCAATCATGTCCAAAAGGGGACGTTCTCATCTGGACGTTATATGAAGTCAACCTACCAAGTTACAATGAAATCCTTTCATAAATATGACCTGTAGACTGTGCTAAAGGTTTTTAGGCTTCAGACTCGGGCAGCCATCATGGTTGAATGATCGCAACCAAAAGGGAAATTATCGTCTGGAGTGATCCTACAAAGTTACAACTAGATATCACGGAGATGGAATCCATCTCTGCGGGCCCCGCAGCAACTAACCGATGTTAGGTATAAACTGATGTGAACCGTAATACTAAAATATTTCAAGCAATAGGTAAAATCTGATTAAAATCCCTTCCCGGACACGAACTTGTCAGAAAAAAAACCCAAATTCTGAATAATTTGACCTTGAGGTCAAACTTCCAAGGTCAAAGCATGGCAACCTTGGTACGCGACATGTCATCTTGAGATAATCTACCCATATACCAAATATCAAAACCTTATCTATTAAGGGAAAAAAGTTACAGCCCGGACACAAACTTGTCAGAAAAAAAAAAATCTGAATAATTTGACCTTGAGGTCAAACTTCAAGGTCAAAGCATGCAACCTTGGTACGCGACACGTTGTCGTGAGATAATCTATCCACATACCAAATATCAAAACCCTATCTATTAAGGGAAAAAAGTTACAGCCTGGACACGAACCTGTCAGAAAAGAACCCCGAATTCGGAATAATTTGACCTTGAGGTCAAAGTTCAAGGTCAAAGCATGGCAACCATGGTACGCGACACATCGTCTTGAGATAATCTACCACATACCAAATATCAAAACCCTATCTATTAAGGGAAAAAAGCTACAGCCCGGACATGAACTTGTCAGAAAAAAAAAAATCTGAATAATTTGACCTCGAGATCAAACTTCAAGGTCAAAGCATGGCAACCTTGGTACGCGACACGTCATCTTGAGATAATCTATCCACATACCACATATCAAAACCCTATCTATTAAGAGAAAAAAGTTACAGCATGGACACGAACTTGTCAGAAAAGAACCCCGAATTCGGAATAATTTGACCTTGAGGTCAAAGTTCAAGGTCAAAGCATGGCAACCATTGTACGTGACACATCGACTTGAGATAATCTACCCACATACCAAATATCAAAACCCTATCTATTAAGGGAAAAAAGTTACAGTCCGGACACGAACTTGTCAGAAAAGAACCCCCAATTCGGAATAATTTGACCTTGACATCAAAGTTCAAGGTCAAAGCATGGCAACCATGGTACGCGACACATCGTCTTGAGATAATATACCCACATGTCAAATATCAAAACCTTATCTATTAAGAGAGAAAGATTACGGACGGATGGAAGGACGGACGCACGGACAGAGCGATCACTATAGGGCGTCCGCCTCTCGGCGGGGCCCTAATGAAATCTCTTCATAAATACGATCTGTAGACTGTGCTCAAGGTTTTCGAGCTTCGGCACCTGTAGCCATCACAGTTGACCAATCACGACAAAAGGGGATGTCATCATCTAGGCATTATATGGAGTCAACCTAACAAGTTACAATGAAATCCTTACATAAATATGACCTATAGACTATGCTAAAGGTTTTTGGGCTCGGGCAGCCAGCAAGGCTGAATGATCGTAACCAAAAGGGGACGTTCTCATCTAGACATTATTTGGAGTCATCCTACCAAGTTACAATGAAATCCCTTCATAAATATTACCTGTTGACTGTGCTAAAGGTTTTCGGGCTTCGGGCCCCTGTAGTCGTCGCAGTTGCCCAATCACGTCCACAAGGGGATGTTCTCATCTAGACATTATATGAAGTCAACCTACCAAGTTACAATGAAATCCCTTCATAAATATGATCTGTAGACTGTGCTAAAGGTTTTCGGGTTTTGGGCTCGGACAGTTGTCATGGTTGACAGATCGCGACCAACTGGGGAAGTTCTCATCTAGACATCATCCGGAGTCATCCTACCAAGTTACAATGAAATCCATCCATATTAAATATGACCTGCAGACTGTGCTAAAAGTTTTTGGGTTTCAGGCATGGGCAGCCATCACGGTTGACAGATCATGACCAAAAGGGGATGTTCTCATCTAGGCATTATAGAGGCATCCTACCAAGTTACAATGAAATCCCTTCATAAAGATGACCTGTAGTCTGTGCTAATGGTTTTCGGGTTTTGGGCTCGGGCAGCCATACCGGTTGACCGATCACGACCAGAAGGGGAATTTCTCATCTAGACATGACCCCAAACCTACATATGAAATTTATTTTGTGACGATCAGACAAGAACTACGGGGTGTAGCCTGTGCTAAAGAAAAATGTGAACAGACTCACAGACTACAGACTTCTGCACGCGTGATGGCAATAGCTTATCTTGACTTTGTCAAGTTAAGCTAAAAATGCAATGCCCCTTCAGGACCATCACTCACACAAACTTTCACTTAAATAGGCCCAGTGGTTTTGGAGAAGACCAAGACATGGTGTTGGCGGACGATGGATGGACGGATGATGGACGGAGAGCGATGAGATTTTGACTTTGTCAAGATGAGCTAAAAACTATTAAGTGTCACCATAGGGTAACTTAAAAAGTTACCTCCCCCCTCATAAGCCCCTAACTCCTCCCCCCCCCCAAAAAAAAATTTTTTTTGCAAACTTTATATATGCCGCACATTTGCATGACATGTGCAACCATACTCTAAAGTTTCCACTCTCTACATTAGAGATTGTGGGAGGAGTTGATTACACCACAAAGGTACCTTAATTAAACAAGTTATTCATGACTAAATTTTGGGACAGACAAAATCAAAGTCCATATAATACAATAACCCCTACAATAATACACTAAATAACATCTACCTTGTACAGTGGGTAGACATCAATAGGATAGACTTACACACCAAATATGAAGTCATTCCATTGAGTACTTTGCAAGTTATTCATGAATTAATTTCACAGCAGACAAAGTCCATAAAAGGCAATGACTATGGCAATAAAATGTCACACGACATCTGCATTTCTCTATGGGTATAAAGCAATAGGATACACTTGCATACCAAACACGAAGTCATTCAACCAAGTACTTTACAAGTTATTCATGATTGAAATTGGGGATGGACAGATGGATGGATGGATGGAAGGATGGACAGAGGGATGGACAGGTAGACGGACTGAATAACATCTGCCTTGTACTGCGGGTAGACATCAATAGGATAGACTGACACACCAAATATGAAGTCATTTCAATGAGTACTCTGCATGTTATTCATGAATTCATTTCAAGGTGGACAAATTCTAAGTTCATAATAATATCTTGAAAGACACTTGTATTTCACTATGGGTATTCAGCAATAGGATACACTTGCATACCAAATTTCAAGTCATTCAACCAAGTACTTTACAAGTTATTCATGATTGAATTTCGGGACAGATGGACGGACGTACAAGGTGATTCCTACCCCCACTGGGGGTATAAAAATCTATCAACAGATCTTTTTAATATTACCAGACCTGAATTAATTTCAAGGTGGACAAATTCTAAGTCCATAAAGGGCACTGATTTTGGCAATAAAATCTTGCACGACACCTGCATTTCACTATGGGTATACAGCAATAGGATACACTTGCATGTCAAATATCAAGTCACTCAACCAAGTACTTTACAAGTTATTCATGATTGAATTTTGGGACGGAGAGATGGATGGCCGGCCGGCCGGATGGACAAGGCAAATCCTATATACTCCTGCTGGGTGCAGGGGTATAATAAACAAGAGGCCCCAGGAGGCCTGAGGCCACTCACCTGACATGGTAACCTAAATATCAACCCAAGGAATT